>CALNHX010007038.1:0-79714 GCA_940337035.1 Agriotes lineatus | reverse complement strand
AGTGGGTACATATACCTAACACCTAACTCTAACTAACTCAAATGATATGTCTCACATATGGCGACCGTGTTCTTGTCTACAAACTTGCATTCTCTTAGCAATACGAACTGCCAACATTTCGCAACATTTGTTGATTTATTGTTTGAAAAGCATTAAGTATTCGATCTTTCATATCTCGATTGTTGTTGGAGCTTCTGTGTACACAATTTCCTTCACGAACCCCCTAGAAAAAAGTCGACCTTGGTGAGATCAGGGGATTTTGCTGGCCAATTCACTGGACCTCCCCTCCCTATCCATCTGTCTTGACATCGGCATTAAATATGCCCTGACAATATGGCTGTAGTGGGGTGGGGCTCCATCCTGCTGAAACCACATCTTCTGGACAATCGCAATTGGCAAGTCGTCTATAAAAATCTTGAAATTCATTGTTAAAAAATTGCAAAATAGCGCTCAGCGTTTACATTTCCATCAAAGAAATATGGTCAAGACACATAATCTCCGACGATACAACCCCACACATTCAATGACCACCTATGTTGATGATCCACTGGTCTAATGAAATGCGGGTTATTGTTGTCATAATAGTGGAAGTTGTGGCGATTGACAAATCCATTTTTGTGGAATGTCGCTTCGTCGCGTCGAGTGAATAAAATCAAATCGAAAAGTCGTCTTGTTCATCCTTTTCTTCTCAAAGCCCAATTTGCAAAATGCTAGACGACTTGTCAAATCGTCTTGATTAAGCTCTTGTACAGGTTGTATGTGGTATGGATGAAATTTCGCTTCTCTAATTATTCTAGATACAGACGTTTGACTGAACTCTAACTCAGGCTTATTTCCTAGTGCTAATATGTGGGTTCTCCACAATAGTAGCCAACACCAACCAATTCATTCTCCTCGTTGGAAATGTTTCTTCTTCGTTCAGTTTTTTCAAATTCTACGTGCCCAGTTTTCTCGAATCTTTCTCTTAGTTTTTCAAAATCAACTCGCCTCGGATGCCGCCTTTCGGGATATCTCTGCGCGTAATTCTTGCCGCAAGGAGAGCATTTCTCTCGCCTTCCCCCAAACAATAAATCATGTCGATTTGCTCTTGTAATCTTAAATCCATTTAGAGAAATTGCAATTATTGAAACATGCCTAACAGTGACAATAGTAAAACTAAAATGACACTTGCTGACATAGCACTCTAAGTAGAATGTCACTTTTTCATAGCACTCTGTTTTACATGAAGTTGCATCTTTAACAGTCAGAGCAACGAAAAATGTCCAATATCTCCGAAACTATGCATTTTCAGTATAGGTTATACTTAATAAAAATATGTAGCCAGATCACAGACGGATCCAATTGTGTAAAAAAATACAGCGGGTGCATTTGAAAAATGAAGTTATGACCTTCCGAAGTACGCGAAAGTAAATTAATTTGTGACCCTCCTGTACAGTAAAGCCAAACCTTATTGTACCAGGTGGATAGAACTGGCCTTTCTCCTTATGGATCCAAAATTTTAACGTTATAACTTCAAACTAAGCTCCTGGGATTTTTTTAAGGCACACACGCATATATTCGAAGAAATTTTTTAATAAATAATTTTTAAAATGGCAACGTTGCACCAAAACGTCAAACATTTTATACTGCCATAAACTATTTCAAACGCCAATAAGAATATGTGATAAAATATAGGGTGTTCCATTTGAAAAAAAAAGTTAACATACGTACCTTAGTTATGGCTCATCCTGTACAACAGAAAATATTTTTGAGTGATGCATGCAGAGCGAAAAACTATGTGGGGAGGCGTTTACATTTTTTTTCTTATCTTGAACGGTTGAAAAGCAAAGTTCGATCCCTCACTATTGACTCACCCTGTATACTACTACAAGGGCTATTACCACAGCAATCAATTTTAAGTCAGTAATTGAAACACCAGCTAATGATGGCAGTCATATTATGGCCAAATTAAGTAAATTCTGATCGCCTCTAGCTATCACATTAGCTCAATAATATTTCCTGTAGTTAATATTTGCTGCAAAACGTGCTTTCAGACGTTTTAACGTACCTTAATACTGCACTATTATAATTGAATTTTTTGGTATGCAGAAAAATTTTATATAGTAGTGATATATGGTTAATTATCTCTATATATACTACTACAAGGGCTATTACCCCAGCAATCGATTTTAAGTCAGTAATTGAACACCTGCTAATGATGGCACGCATATTATGGCCAAATTTTAGTAAATTCTGATTGCCCATAGCTATCAAATTAGCTCAATAATGTTTCCTGTAATTAATATTTGCTGCAAACGTACTTTTCAGACGTTTTAACGTACCTTAATACTGCACTATTATAATTGAATTTTTGGATGCAGAAAATTTTTATATAGTAGTGATATATGGTTAATTTATCTCTTTATATACTACTACAAGGCTATTACCCCAGCAATCGATTTTAAGTCAGTAATTGAACAACAGCTAATGATATCACGCATATTATGGCCAAATTATGTGAAATCTGATTGCCCCTAGCTATCAAATTAGCTCAATATGTTTCCTGTAATTAATATTTGCTGCAAAACGTGCTTTTCAGACGTTTTAACGCACCTTAATACTGCACTATTATATTTGAATTTTAGATGCAGAAAATTTTTATATAGTCCTGATATACGGTTAATTGGTCTCCATATATACTACTACAACGGCTATTACCACAGCAATCAATTTTAAGTCAGTAATTGAACAACAGCTAATGATGGCACGCATATTATGGCCAAATTAAGTAGATTCTGATCGCCTCTAGCTATCACATTAGCTCAGTAGTATTTCCTGTAGTTAATATTTGCTGGCAAAACGTGCTTTTCAGACGTTTTAACGCACCTTATTACAGCACTATTATATTTGAATTTTTTGGATGCAGAAAATTTTATATAGTAGTGATATATGGTTAATTAATCTCCATATATACTACTACAAAGGCTATTACCTCAGCAATCGATTTTAAGTCAGTAATTGAACACCTGCTAATGATGGCACGCATATTATGGCCAAATTAAGTAAATTCTGATCGCCTCTAGCTATCACATTAGCTCAATAATATTTCCTGTAGTTAATATTTGCTGCAAAACGTGCTTTTCAGACGTTTTAACGCACCTTAATACTGCACTATTATATTTGAATTTTTTGGATGCAGAAAATTTTTATATAGTACTGATATACGGTTAATTGGTCTCCATATATACTACTACAAGGGCTATTACCACAGCAATCAATTTTAAGTCAGTAATTGAACAACAGCTAATGATATCACGCATATTATGGCCAAATTAAGTGAAATCTGATTGCCCCTAGCTATCAAATTAGCTCAATAATGTTTCCTGTAATTAATATTTGCTGCAAAACGTACTTTTCAGACGTTTTAACGTACCTTAATACTGCACTATTATAATTGAATTTTTTGGATGCAGAGAAATTTTATATAGTAGTGATATATGGTTAATTAATCTCTATATGTACTACTACAAGGGCTATTACCCCAGCAATCGATTTTAAGTCAGTAATTGAACACCTGCTAATGATGCAACGCATATTATGGCCAAATTAAGTAAATTCTGATCGCCCCTAGCTATCAAATTAGCTCAATAATGTTTCCTGTAATTAATATTTGCTGCAAAACGTGCTTTTCAGACGTTTTAACGCACCTTAATACTGCACTATTATATTTGAATTTTTTAGATGCAGAAAATTTTTATATAGTCCTGATATACGGTTAATTGGTCTCCATATATACTACTACAAGGGCTATTACCACAGCAATCAATTTTAAGTCAGTAATTGAACAACAGCTAATGATGGCACGCATATTATGGCCAAATTAAGTAAATTCTAATTGCCCCTAGCTATCAAATTAGCTCAATAATGTTTCCTGTAATTAATATTTGCTGCAAAACGTACTTTTCAGACGTTTTAACGTACCTTAATACTGCACTATTATAATTGAATTTTTTGGATGCAGAAAAATTTTATATAGTAGTGATATATGGTTAATTGGTCTCCAAATATACTACTATAAGGGCTATTACCACAGCAATCAATTTGAAGTCAGTAATTGAACACCAGCTAATGGTGGCAGTCATATTATGGCCAAATTAAGTAGATTCTGATCGCCTCTAGCTATCACATTAGCTCAGTAGTATTTCCTGTAGTTAATATTTGCTGCAAAACGTGCTTTTCAGACGTTTTAACGCACCTTAATACAGCACTATTATATTTGAATTTTTTGGATGCAGAAAATTTTTATATAGTAGTGATATATGGTTAATTAATCTCCATATATACTACTACAAAGGCTATTACCTCAGCAATCGATTTTAAGTCAGTAATTGAACACCTGCTAATGATGGCACGCATATTATTGCCAAATTAAGTAAATTCTGATCGCCTCTAGCTATCACATTAGCTCAATAACATTTCCTGTAGTTAATATTTGCTGCAAAACGTGCTTTTCAGACGTTTTAACGCACCTTAATACTGCACTATTATATTTGAATTTTTTGGATGCAGAAAATTTTTATATAGTCCTGATATACGGTTAATTGGTCTCCATATATACTACTACAAGGGCTATTACCACAGCAATCAATTTTAAGTCAGTAATTAAACAACAGCTAATGACGGCACGCATATTATGGCCAAATTAAGTAAATTCTGCTTGCACCTAGCTATCAAATTAGCTCAATAATGTTTCCTGTAATTAATATTTGCTGCAAAACGTACTTTTCAGACGTTTTAACGTGCCTTAATACTGCACTATTATAATTGAGTTTTTTGGATGCAGAAAAATTTTATATAGTAGTGATATATGGTTAATTGGTCTCCAAATATACTACTACAAGGGCTATTACCACAGCAATCAATTTTAAGTCAGTAATTGAACACCAGCTAATGATGGCAGTCATATTATGGCCAAATTAAGTAAATTCTGATTGCCCCTAGCTATCAAATTAGCTCAATAATGTTTCCTGTAATTAATATTTGCTGCAAAACGTACTTTTCAGACGTTTTAACGTACCTTAATACTGCACTATTATAATTGAATTTTTTGGATGCAGAAAAATTTTATATAGTAGTGATATATGGTTAATTGGTCTCCATATATACTACTACAAGGGCTATTACCACAGCTATCAATTTTAAGTCAGTAACTGAACACCAGCTAATGATGGCAGTCATATTATGGCCAAATTAAGTAAATTCTGATTGCCCCTAGCTATCAAATTAGCTCAATAATGGTTCCTGTAATTAATTTTTGCTGCAAAACGTACTTTTCAGACGTTTTAACTTACATTAATACTGCACTATTATAATTTAATTTTTTGGATGCAGAAAAATTTTATATAGTAGTGATATATGGTTAATTGGTCTCCATATATACTACTACAAGGGCTATTACCACAGCAATCAATTTTAAGTCAGTCATTGAACAACAGCTAATGATGGCACGCATATTATGGCCAAATTAAGTATTTTCTGATTGCCCCTAGCTATCAAATTAGCTTAATAATGTTTCCTGTAATTAATATTTGCTGCAAAACGTACTTTTCAGACGTTTTAACTTACATTAATACTGCACTATTATATTTGAATTTTTTGGATGCAGAAAATTTTTATATAGTACTGATATATGGTTAATTGGTCTCCATATATACAAGGGCTATTACCACAGCAATCAATTTTAAGTCAGTAATTGAACAACAGCTAATGATGGCAC
This sequence comes from Agriotes lineatus, assembly GCA_940337035.1. Taxonomy (NCBI): domain Eukaryota; kingdom Metazoa; phylum Arthropoda; class Insecta; order Coleoptera; family Elateridae; genus Agriotes; species Agriotes lineatus. The sequence continues at coordinate 73,959 of CALNHX010007038.1, read as the reverse complement.
GCATATTATGGCCAAATTAAGTAAATTTTGATTGCCCCTAGCAATCAAATTAGCTCAATAATGTTTCCTGTAATTAATATTTGCTGCAAAACGTACTTTTCAGACGTTTTAAAGTACCTTAATACTACTGCACTATTATAATTGAATTTTTTGGATGCAGAAAAATTTTATATAGTAGTGATATATGGTTAATTGGTCTCCATATATACTACTACAAGGGCTATTACCACAGCAATCAATTTTAAGTCAGTAATTGAACACCAGCTAATGATGGCAGACATATTATGGCCAAATTAAGTAAATTCTGATCGCCTCTAGCTATCACATTAGCTCAATAGTATTTCCTGTAGTTAATATTTGCTGCATAACGTGCTTTTCAGACGTTTTAACGCACCTTAATACAGCACTATTATATGTGAATTTTTTGGATGCAGAAAATTTATATATAGTACTGATATATGGTTAATTGGTCTCTATATATACTACTACAAAAGCTATTACCCCAGCAATCGATTTTAAGTCAGTAATTGAACAACAACTATTGATGGCACGCATATTATGGCCAAATTAAGTAAATTCTGATTGCCCCTAGCTATCAAATTAGCTCAATAATGTTTCCTGTAATTAATATTTGCTGCAAAACGTACTTTTCAGACGTTTTAACGTACATTAATACTGCACTATCATAATTGAATTTTTTGGATGCAGAAAAATTTTATATAGTAGTGATATATGGTTAATTTGTCTCCATATATACTACTACAAGGGCTATTACCATAGCAATCAATTTTAAGTCAGTAATTGAACACCAGCTAATGATGGCAGTCATATTATGGCCAAATTAAGTAAATTCTGATCGCCTCTAGCTATCACATTAGCTCAATAATATTTCCTGTAGTTAATATTTGCTGCAAAACGTGCTTTTCAGAGGTTTTAACTCACCTTAATACTGCACTATTATATTTGAATTTTTTGGATGCAGAAAATTTTTATATAGTACTGATATATGGTTAATTGGTCTCCATATATACTACTACAAGGGCTATTATTACAGCAATCAATTTTAAGTCAGTAATTGATCAACAGCTAATGATATCACGCATATTATGGCCAAATTAAGTAAAATCTGATTGCCCCTAGCTATCAAATTAGCTCAATAATGTTTCCTGTAATTAATATTTGCTGCAAAACGTACTTTTCAGACGTTTTAACGTACCTTAATACTGCACTATTATAATTGAATTTTTTGGATGCAGAAAAATTTTATATAGTAGTGATATATGGTTAATTAATCTCCATATATACTACTACAAGGGCTATTACCCCAGCAATCGATTTTAAGTCAGTAATTGAACACCTGCTAATGATGGCACGCATATTACGGCCAAATTAAGTAAATTCTGATCGCCTCTAGCTATCACATTAGCTCAATAATATTTCCTGTAGTTAATATTTGCTGCAAAACGTGCTTTTCAGACGTTTTAACGCACCTTAATACTGCACTATTATATTTGAATTTTTTGGATGCAGAAAAATTTTATATAGTACTGATATACGGTTAATTGGTCTCCATATATACTACTACAAGTGCTATTACCACAGCAATCAATTTTAAGTCAGTAATTGAACAACAGCTAATGGTGGCACGCATATTATGGCCAAATTAAGTAAATTCTGATTGCCCCTAGCTATCAAATTAGCTCAATAACGTTTCCTGTAATTAATATTTGCTGCAAAACGTACGTTTCAGACGTTTTAACGTACCTTAATACTGCACTATTATAATTGAATTTTTTGGATGCAGAAAAATTTTATATAGTAGTGATATATGGTTAATTGGTCTCCATATATACTACTACAAGGGCTATTACCACAGCAATCAATTTTAAGTCAGTAATTGAACACCAGCTAATGATGGCAGTCATATTATGGCCAAATTAAGTAAATTCTGATCGCCTCTAGCTATCACATTAGCTCAATAATATTTCCTGTAGTTAATATTTGCTGCAAAACGTGCTGTTCAGACGTTTTAACGTACCTTAATACTGCACTATTGTAATTGAATTTTTTGGATGCAGAAAAATTTTATATAGTAGTGATATATGGTTAATTAATCTCCATATATACTACTACAAGGGCTATTACCCCAGCAATCGATTTTAAGTCAGTAATTGAACACCTGCTAATGATGGCACGCATATTATGGCCAAATTAAGTAAATTCTGATCGCCTCTAGCTCTCACATTAGCTCAATAATATTTCCTGTAGTTAATATTTGCTGCAAAACGTGCTTTTCAGACGTTTTAACGCACCTTAATACTGCACTATTATATTTGAATTTTTTGGATGCAGAAAAATTTTATATAGTACTGATATACGGTTAATTGGTCTCCATATATACTACTACAAGTGCTATTACCACAGCAATCAATTTTAAGTCAGTAATTGAACAACAGCTAATGATATCACGCATATTATGGCCAAATTATGTGAAATCTGATTGCCCCTAGCTATCAAATTAGCTCAATAATGTTTCCTGTAATTAATATTTGCTGCAAAACGTACTTTTCAGACGTTTTAACGTACCTTAATACTGCACTATTATAATTGAATTTTTTGGATGCAGAAAAATTTTATATAGTAGTGATATATGGTTAATTAATCTCTATATATACTACTACAAGGGCTATTACCCCAGCAATCGATTTTAAGTCAGTAATTGAACACCTGCTAATGATGGCACGCATATTATGGCCAAATTAAGTAAATTCTGATCGCCTCTAGCTATCACATTAGCTCAATAATATTTCCTGTAGTTAATATTTGCTACAAAACGTGCTTTTCAGACGTTTTAACGCACCTTAATACTGCACTATTATATTTGATTTTTTTGGATGCAGAAAATTTTTATATAGTCCTGATATACGGTTAATTGGTCTCCATATATACTACTACAAGGGATATTACCACAGCAATCAATTTTAAGTCAGTAATTGAACAACAGCTAATGATGGCACGCATATTATGGCCAAATTAAGTAAATTCTGATTGCCCCTAGCTATCAAATTAGCTCAATAATGTTTCCTGTAATTAATGTTTGCTGCAAAACGTACTTTTCAGACGTTTTAACTTACATTAATACTGCACTATTATATTTGAATTTTTTGGATGCAGAAAATTTTTATATAGTACTGATATATGGTTAATTGGTCTCCATATATACAAGGGCTATTACCACAGCAATCAATTTTAAGTCAGTAATTGAACAACAGCTAATGATGGCACGCATATTAAGGCCAAATTAAGTAATTCTGATTGCCCCTAGCAATCAAATTAGCTCAATAATGTTTCCTGTATTAATATTTGCTGCAAACGTACCTTTCAGACGTTTTAAAGTACCTTAATACTGCACTATTATAATTGAATTTTTTTGGATGCAGAAAAATTTAATATAGTAGTGATTTATGGTTATTGGTTTCCATATATACTACTACAAGGGCTATTACCACAGCAATAATTTTAAGTCAGTAACTTGACACCAGCTAATGATGGAGACATATTATGGCCAAATTAAGTAAATTCTGATCGCCTCTAGCTATCACATTAGCTCAATAGTATTTCCTGTAGTTAATATTTGCTGCATAACGTGCTTTTCAGACGTTTTAACGCACCTTAATACAGCACTATTATATGTGAATTTTTTGGATGCAGAAAATTTATATATAGTACTGATATATGGTTAATTGTCTCTATATATACTACTACAAAGGCTATTACCCCAGCAATCGATTTTAAGTCAGTAATTGAACAACAACTAATGATGGCACGCATATTATGGCCAAATTAAGTAAATTCTGATTGCCCCTAGCTATCAAATTAGCTCAATAATATTTCCTGTAGTTAATATTTGCTGCAAAACGTGCTTTTCAGAGGTTTTAACTCACCTTAATACTGCACTATTATATTTGAATTTTTTGGATGCAGAAAATTTTTATATAGTACTGATATATGGTTAATTGGTCTCCATATATACTACTACAAGGGCTATTATTACAGCAATCAATTTTAAGTCAGTAATTGAACACCTGCTAATGATGGCACGCATATTATGGCCAAATTAAGTAAATTCTGATCGCCTCTAGCTATCACATTAGCTCAATAATATTTTCTGTAGTTAATATTTGCTGCAAAACGTGCTTTTCAGACGTTTTAACGCACCTTAATACTGCACTATTATATTTGAATTTTTTGGATGCAGAAAATTTTTTATATAGTACTGATATACGGTTAATTGGTCTCCATATATACTACTACAAGGCTTATACCATAGCAATCAATTTTAAGTCAGTAATTGAACACCAGCTAATGATGGCAGTCATATTATGGCCAAATTAAGTAAATTCTGATCGCCTCTAGCTATCACATTAGCTCAATAATATTTCCTGTAGTTAATATTTGCTGCAAAACGTGCTTTTCAGAGGTTTAACTCACCTTAATACTGCACTATTATATTTGAATTTTTTGGATGCAGAAATTTTTATATAGTACTGATATATGGTTAATTGGTCTCCATATATAATACTACAAGGGCTATTATTACAGCAATCAATTTTAAGTCAGTAATTGAACAACAGCTAATGATATCACGCATATTATGGCCAAATTAAGTAATATCTGATTGCCCCTAGCTATCAAATTAGCTCAATAATGTTTCCTGTAATTAATATTTGCTGCAAAACGTACTTTTCAGACGTTTTAACGTACCTTAACACTGCACTATTATAATTGAATTTTTTGATGCAGAAAAATTTTATATAGTAGTGATATATGGTTAATTAATCTCCATATATACTACTACAAGGGCTATTACCCCATCAATCGATTTTAAGTCAGTAATTGAACACCTGCCTAATGATGGCACGCATATTATGGCCAAATTAAGTAAATTCTGATCGCCTCTAGCTATCACATTAGCTCAATAATATTTCCTGTAGTTAATATTTGCTGCAAAACGTGCTTTTCAGACGTTTTAACGCACCTTAATACTGCACATTATATTTGAATTTTTTTGGATGCAGAAAAATTTTATATAGTTACTGATTATACGGTTAATTGGTCTCCATATATACTACTACAAGTGCTATTACCACAGCAATCAATTTTAAGTCAGTAATTGAACAACAGCTAATGATGGCACGCATATTATGGCCAAATTAAGTAAATTCTGATTGCCCCTAGCTATCAAATTAGCTCAATAATGTTTCCTGTAATTAATATTTGCTGCAAAACGTACTTTTCAGACGTTTTAACGTACCTTAATACTGCACTATTATATTGAATTTTTGGATGCAGAAAAATTTTATATAGTAGTGATATATGGTTAATTGGTCTCCATATATACTACTACAAGGGCTATTACCACAACAATCAATTTTAAGTCAGTAATTTTGAACACCAGCTAATGATGGCAGTCATATTATGGCCAAATTAAGTAAATTCTGATCGCCTCTAGCTATCACATTAGCTCAATAATATTTCCTGTAGTTAATATTTGCTGCAAAACGTGCTTTTCAGACGTTTTAACGTACCTTAATACTGCACTATTATAATTGAATTTTTTGGATGCAGAAAAATTTTATATAGTAGTGATATATGGTTAATTAATCTCCATATATACTACTACAAGGGCTATTACCCCAGCAATCGATTTTAAGTCAGTAATTGAACACCTGCTAATGATGGCACGCATATTATGGCCAAATTAAGTAAATTCTGATCGCCTCTAGCTATCACATTAGCTCAATAATTTTTCCTGTAGTTAATATTTGCTGCAAAACGTGCTTTTCAGACGTTTTAACGCACCTTAATACTGCACTATTATATTTGAATTTTTTGGATGCAGAAAATTTTTATATAGTACTGATATACGGTTAATTGGTCTCCATATATACTACTACAAGGGCTATTACCACAGCAATCAATTTTAAGTCAGTAATTGAACAACAACTAATGATATCACGCATATTATGGCCAAATTAAGTGAAATCTGATTGCCCCTAGCTATCAAATTAGCTCAATAATGTTTCCTGTAATTAATATTTGCTGCAAAACGTACTTTTCAGACGTTTTAACGTACCTTAATACTGCACTATTATAATTGAATTTTTTGGATGCAGAAAAATTTTATATAGTAGTGATATATGGTTAATTAATCTCTATATATACTACTACAAGAGCTATTACCCCAGCAATCGATTTTAAGTCAGTAATTGAACACCTGCTAATGATGGCACGCATATTAAGGCCAAATTAAGTAAATTCTGATCGCCTCTAGCTATCACATTAGCTCAATAATATTTCCTGTAGTTAATATTTGCTACAAAACGTGCTTTACAGACGTTTTAACGCACCTTAATACTGCACTATTATATTTGAATTTTTTGGATGCAGAAAATTTTTATATAGTCCTGATATATTGTTAATTGGTCTCCATATATACTACTACAAGGGCTATTACCACAGCAATCAATTTTAAGTCTGTAATTGAACAACAGCTAATGATGGCACGCATATTATGGCAAAATTAAGTAAATTCTGATTGCCCCTAGCTATCAAATTAGCTCAATAATGTTTCCTGTAATTAATATTTGCTGCAAAACGTACTTTTCAGACGTTTTAACGTACCTTAATACTGCACTATTATAATTGAATTTTTGGATGCAGAAAAATTTTATATAGTAGTGTTATATGGTTAATTGGTCTCCATATATACTACTACAAGGGCTATTACCACAACAATCAATTTTAAGTCAGTAATTGAACACCAGCTAATGATGGCAGTCATATTATGGCCAAATTAAGTAAATTCTGATCGCCTCTAGCTATCACATTAGCTCAATAATATTTCCTGTAGTTAATATTTGCTGCAAAACGTGCTTTTCAGACGTTTTAACGTACCTTAATACTGCACTATTATAATTGAATTTTTTGGATGCAGAAAAATTTTATATAGTAGTGATATATGGTTAATTAATCTCCATATATACTACTACAAGTGCTATTACCCCAGCAATCGATTTTAAGTCAGTAATTGAACACCTGCTAATGATGGCACGCATATTATGGCCAAATTAAGTAAATTCTGATCGCCTCTAGCTATCACATTAGCTCAATAATTTTTCCTGTAGTTAATATTTGCTGCAAAACGTGCTTTTCAGACGTTTTAACGCACCTTAATACTGCACTATTATATTTGAATTTTTTGGATGCAGAAAATTTTTATATAGTACTGATATACGGTTAATTGGTCTCCATATATACTACTACAAGGGCTATTACCACAGCAATCAATTTTAAGTCAGTAATTGAACAACAACTAATGATATCACGCATATTATGGCCAAATTAAGTGAAATCTGATTGCCCCTAGCTATCAAATTAGCTCAATAATGTTTCCTGTAATTAATATTTGCTGCAAAACGTACTTTTCAGACGTTTTAACGTACCTTAATACTGCACTATTATAATTGAATTTTTTGGATGCAGAAAAATTTTATATAGTAGTGATATATGGTTAATTAATCTCTATATATACTACTACAAGAGCTATTACCCCAGCAATCGATTTTAAGTCAGTAATTGAACACCTGCTAATGATGGCACGCATATTAAGGCCAAATTAAGTAAATTCTGATCGCCTCTAGCTATCACATTAGCTCAATAATATTTCCTGTAGTTAATATTTGCTACAAAACGTGCTTTACAGACGTTTTAACGCACCTTAATACTGCACTATTATATTTGAATTTTTTGGATGCAGAAAATTTTTATATAGTCCTGATATATTGTTAATTGGTCTCCATATATACTACTACAAGGGCTATTACCACAGCAATCAATTTTAAGTCTGTAATTGAACAACAGCTAATGATGGCACGCATATTATGGCAAAATTAAGTAAATTCTGATTGCCCCTAGCTATCAAATTAGCTCAATAATGTTTCCTGTAATAAATATTTGCTGCAAAACGTACTTTTCAGACGTTTTAACGTACCTTAATACTGCACTATTATAATTGAATTTTTTTGATGCAGAAAAATTTTATATAGTAGTGATATATGGTTAATTGGTCACAAAATATACTACTACAAGGGCTATTACCACAGCAATCAATTTGAAGTCAGTAATTGAACACCAGCTAATGGTGGCAGTCATATTATGGCCAAATTAAGTAGATTCTGATCGCCTCTAGCTATCACATTAGCTCAGTAGTATTTCCTGTAGTTAATATTTGCTGCAAAACGTGCTTTTCAGACGTTTTAACGCACCTTAATACAGCACTATTATATTTGAATTTTTTGGATGCAGAAAATTTTTATATAGTAGTGATATATGGTTAATTAATCTCCATATATACTACTACAAAGGCTATTACCTCAGCAATCGATTTTAAGTCAGTGATTGAACACCTGCTAATGATGGCAAGCATATTATGGCCAAATTAAGTAAATTCTGATCGCCTCTAGCTATCACATTAGCTCAATAATATTTCCTGTAGTTAATATTTGCTGCAAAACGTGCTGAAGAGCACGTTTTAACGCACCTTAATACTGCACTATTATAATTGAATTTTTTGGATGCAGAAAAATTTTATATAGTAGTGATATATGGTTAATTGGTCTCCATATATACTACTACAAGGGCTATTACCACAGCAATCAATTTTAAGTCAGTAATTGAACACCAGCTAATGATGGCAAGCATATTATCGCCAAATTAAGTAAATTCAGATCGCCTCTAGCTATCACATTAGCTCAATAATATTTCCTGTAGTTAATATTTGCTGCAAAACGTGCTTTTCAGACGTTTTAACGCATCTTAATACTGCACTATTATATTTGAATTTTTTGGATGCAGAAAATTTTTATATAGTCGTGATATATGGTTAATTGGTCTCCATATATACTACTACAAGGGCTATTACCACAGCAATCAATTTTAAGTCAGTAATTGAACAACAGCTAATGATGGCACGCATATTATGGCCAAATTAAGTAAAATCTGATTGCCCCTAGCTATCAAATTAGCTCAATAATGTTTCCTGTAATTAATATTTGCTGCAAAACGTACTTTTCAGACGTTTTAACGTATCTTACTACTGCACTATTATAATTGAATTTTTTGGATGCAGAAAAATTTTATATAGTAGTGATATATGGTTAATTAATCTCCATATATACTACTACAAGGGCTATTACCCCAGCAACCGATTTTAAGTCAGTAATTGAAAACCTGCTAATGATGGCACGCATATTATGGCCAAATTAAGTAAATTCTGATAGCCTCTAGCTATCACATTAGCTCAATAATATTTCTTGTACTTAATATTTGCTGCAAAACGTGCTTTTCTGACGTTTTAACGCACTTTAATACTGCACTATTATATTTGAATTTTTTGGATGCAGAAAATTTTTATATAGTAGTGATATATGGTTAATTGGTCTCCATATATACTACTACAGCGACTATTAACACAGCAATCAATTTTAAGTCAGTAATTGAACAACAGCTAATGATGGCAGTCATATTATGGCCAAATTAAGTAAATTCTGTTCGGCTCTAGCTATCACATTAGCTCAATAATATTTCCTGTAGTTAATATTTGCTGCAAAACGTGCTTTTCAGACGTTTTAACGCACCTTAATACTGCACTATTATATTTGAATTTTTTGGATGCAGAAAATTTTTATATAGTAGTGATATATCGTTAATTGGTCTCCATATATACTACTACAAGGGCTATTACCACAGCAATCAATTTTAAGTCAGTAATTGAACAACAGCTAATGATGGCACGCATATTATGGCCAAATTAAGTAAATTCTGATTGCCCCTAGCTATCACATTAGCTCAATAATATTTCCTGTAGTTAATATTTGCTGCAAAACGTGCTTTTCAGACGTTTTAACGCACCTTAATACTGCACTGTTATATTTGAATTTTTTGGATGCAGAAAATTTTTATATAGAAGTGATATATGGTTAATTGGTCTCCATATATACTACTACTAGGGCTATCACCACAGCAATCAATTTTAAGTCAGTAATTGAACAACAGCTAATGATGGCAGTCATATTATGGCCAAATTAAGTAAATTCTAATCGCCTCTAGCTATCACATTTGCTCAATAATATTTCCTGTAGTTAATATTTGTTGCAAAACGTGTTTTTCAGAGTTTTAACGCACTTTAATACTGCACTATTATATTTGAATTTTTTGATTAGCTCAATAATATTTCCTGTAGTTAATATTTGCTGCAAAACGTGCTTTTCAGACGTTTTATCGCACCTTAATACTGCACTATTATATTTGAATTTTTTGGATGCAGAAAATTTTTATATAGTAGTGATATATGGTTAATTGGTCTCCATATATACTACTACAAGGGCTATTACCACAGCAATCAATTTTAAGTCAGTAATTGAACAACAGCTAATGATGGCACACATATTATGGCCAAATTAAGTAAATTCTGATTGCCCCTAGCTATCACATTAGCTCAATAATATTTCCTGTAGTTAATATTTGCTGCAAAACGTGCTTTTCAGACGTTTTAACCCACCTTAATACTGCGCTATTATATTTGAATTTTTTGGATGCAGAAAATTTTTATATAGTAGTGATATATGGTTAATTGGTCTCCATATATACTACTACAAGGGCTATTACCATAGCAATCAATTTTAAGTCAGTAATTGAACACCAGCTAATGATGGCAGTCATATTATGGCCAAATTAAGTAAATTCTGATCGCTTCTAGCTATCACATTAGCTCAATAATATTTCCTGTAGTAAATATTTGATGCAAAACGTGCTTTTCAGACGTTTTAACGCACCTTAATACTGCACTATTATATTTGAATTTTTTGGATGCAGAAAAATTTTATATAGTAGTGATATATGGTTAATTGGTCTACATATATACTACTACAAAGGCTATTACCACAGCAATCAATTTTAAGTCAGTAATTGAACAACAGCTAATGATGGCAGTCATATTATGGCCAAATTAATTAATTCTGATCGCCTCTAGCTATCACATTAGCTCAATAATATTTTGTGTAGTTAATATTTGCTGCAAAACGTGCTTTTCAGACGTTTTAACGCACCTTAATACTGCACTATTATATTTGAATTTTTTGGATGCAGAAAAATTTTATATAGTAGTGATATATGGTTAATTGGTCTACATATATACTACTACAAAGGCTATTACCACAGCAATCAATTTTAAGTCAGTAATTGAACAACAGCTAATGATGGCACGCATATTATGGCCAAATTAAGTAAAATCTGATTGCCCCTAACTATCAAATTAGCTCAATAATGTTTCCTGTAATTAATATTTGCTGCAAAACGTACTTTTCAGACGTTTTAACGTACCTTACTACTGCACTATTATAATTGAATTTTTTGGATGCAGAAAATTATTATATAGTAGTGATATTTGGTTAGTTAATCTCCATATATACTACTACAAGGGCTACTACTCCAGCAATCGATTTTAAGTCAGTAATTGAAAACCTGCTAATGATGGCACGCGTATTATGGCCAAATTAAGTGAATTCTGATCGCCTCTAGCTATCACATTAGCTCAATAATATTTCCTGTAGTTAATATTTGCTGCAAAACGTGCTTTTCAGACGTTTTAACGCACTTTAATACTGCACTATTATATTTGAATTTTTTGGATGCAGAAAATTTTTATATAGTACTGATATACGGTTAATTGGTCTCCATATATACTACTACAAGGTCTATTACCACAGCAATCAATTTTAAGTCAGTAATTGAACAACAGCTAATGATGGCACACATATTATGGCCAAATTAAGTGAATTCTGATTGCCCCTAGCTATCACATTAGCTCAATAATATTTCCTGTACTTAATATTTGCTGCAAAACGTGCTTTTCAGACATTTTAACCCACCTTAATACTGCACTATTATATTTGAATTTTTTGGATGCAGAAAATTTTTATATAGTAGTGATATATGGTTAATTAATCTCCATATATACTACTACAAGGGCTATTACCCCAGCAATCGATTTTAAGTCAGTAATTGAAAACCTGCTAATGATGGCACGCATATTATGGCCAAATTAAGTGAATTCTGATCGCCTCTAGCTATCACATTAGCTCAATAATATTTCCTGTAGTTAATATTTGCTGCAAAACGTGCTTTTCAGACGTTTTAACGCACTTTAATACTGCACTATTATATTTGAATTTTTTGGATGCAGAAAATTTTTATATAGTACTGATATACGGTTAATTGGTCTCCATATATACTACTACAAGGGCTATTACCACAGCAATCAATTTTAAGTCAGTAATTGAACAACAGCTAATGATGGCACGCATATTATGGCCAAATTAAGTAAATTCTGTTTGCCCTTAGATATCAAATTTGCTCAATAATGTTTCCTGTAATTAATATTTGCTGCAAAACGTACTTTTCAGACGTTTTAACGTACCTTAATACTGCACTATTATAATTGAATTTTTTGGATGCAGAAAAATTTAATATAATAGTTATATATGGTTAATTGGTCTCCAAATATACTACTACAAGGGCTATTACCACAGCAATCAATTTTAAGTCAGTAATTGAACAACAGCTAATGATGGCATGCATATTATGGCCAAATTAAGTAAATTCTGTTTGCCCCTAGCTATCAAATTAGCTCAATAATGTTTCCTGTAATTAATATTTGCTGCAAAACGTACTTTTCAGACGTTTTAACGTACATTAATACTGCACTATTATAATTGAATTTTTTGGATGCAGAAAATTTTTATATAGTACTGATATATGGTTAATTGGTCTCCAAATATACTACTACAAGGGCTATTACCACAGCAATCAATTTTAAGTCAGTAATTGAACAACAGCTAATGATGGCACGCATATTATGGCCAAATTAAGTAAATTCTGATTGCCCCTAGCTATCAAATTAGCTCAATATTGTTTCCTGTAGTTAATATTTGCTGCAAAACGTACTTTTCAGACGTTTTAACGTACATTAATACTACACTATTATAATTGAATTTTTTGGATGCAGAAAATTTTTATATAGTACTGATATATGGTTAATTGGTCTCCATTTATACTACTACAAGGGCTATTACCACAGCAATCAATTTTAAGTCAGTAATTGAACAACAGCTAATGATGGCACACATATTATGGCCAAATTAAGTGAATTCTGATTGCCCCTAGCTATCACATTAGCTCAATAATATTTCCTGTACTTAATATTTGCTGCAAAACGTGCTTTTCAGACATTTTAACCCACCTTAATACTGCACTATTATATTTGAATTTTTTGGATGCAGAAAATTTTTATATAGTAGTGATATATGGTTAATTGGTCTCCATATATACTACTACAAGGGCTATTACCACAGCAATCAATTTTAAGTCAGTAATTGAACAACAGCTAATGATGGCACGCATATTATGACAAATTAAGTAAATTCTGATTGCTCCTAGCTATCACATTAGCTCAATAATATTTCCTGTAGTTAAAATTTGCTGCAAAACGTGCTTTTCAGACGTTTTAAGGCACCTTAATACTGCACTATTATATTTGAATTTTTTGGATGCAGAAAATTTTTATATAGTAGTGATATATGGTTAATTGGTCTCCATATATACTACTACAAAGGCTATTACCACAGCAATCAATTTTAAGTCAGTAATCGAACAACAGCTAATGATGGCACGCATATTATGGCCAAATTAAGTAAAATCTGATTGCCCCTAGCTATCAAATTAGCTCAATAATGTTTCCTGTAATTAATGTTTGCTGCAAAACGTACTTTTCAGACGTTTTAACGTACCTTACTACTGCACTATTATAATTGAATTTTTTGGATGCAGAAAAATTTAATATAATAGTTATATATGGTTAATTGGTCTCCAAATATACTACTACAAGGGCTATTACCACAGCAATCAATTTTAAGTCAGTAATTGAACAACAGCTAATGATGGCATGCATATTATGGCCAAATTAAGTAAATTCTGATTGCCCCTAGCTATCAAATTAGCTCAATAATGTTTCCTGTAATTAATATTTGCTGCAAAACGTACTTTTCAGACGTTTTAACGTACATTAATACTGCACTCTTATAATTGAATTTTTTGGATGCAGAAAAATTTTATATAGTACTGATATATGGTTAATTGGTCTCCAAATATACTACTACAAGGGCTATTACCACAGCAATCAATTTTAAGTCAGTAATTGAACAACAGCTAATGATGGCACACATATTATGGCCAAATTAAGTGAATTCTGATTGCCCCTAGCTATCACATTAGCTCAATAATATTTCCTGTACTTAATATTTGCTGCAAAACGTGCTTTTCAGACATTTTAGCCCACCTTAATACTGCACTATTATATTTGAATTTTTTGGATGCAGAAAATTTTTATATAGTAGTGATATATGGTTAATTGGTCTCCATATATACTACTACAAGGGCTATTACCATAGCAATCAATTTTAAGTCAGTAATTGAACACCAGCTAATGATGGCAGTCATATTATGGCCAAATTAAGTAAATTCTGATCGCCTCTAGCTATCACATTAGTTCAATAATATTTCCTGTAGTTAATATTTGCTGCAAAACGTGCTTTTCAGAGGTTTTAACTCACCTTAATACTGCACTATTATATTTGAATTTTTTGGATGCAGAAAATTTTTATATAGTACTGATATATGGTTAATTAGTCTCCATATATACTACTACAAGGGCTATTATTACAGCAATCAATTTTAAGTCAGTAATTGAACAACAGCTAATGATATCACGCATATTATGGCCAAATTAAGTAAAATCTGATTGCCCCTAGCTATCAAATTAGCTCAATAATGTTTCCTGTAATTAATATTTGCTGCAAAACGTACTTTTCAGACGTTTTAACGTACCTTAATACTGCACTATTATAATTGAATTTTTTGGATGCAGAAAAATTTTATATAGTAGTGATATATGGTTAATTGGTCTCCAAATATACTACTACAAGGGCTATTACCACAGCAATCAATTTGAAGTCAGTAATTGAACACCAGCTAATGGTGGCAGTCATATTATGGCCAAATTAAGTAGATTCTGATCGCCTCTAGCTATCACATTAGCTCAGTAGTATTTCCTGTAGTTAATATTTGCTGCAAAACGTGCTTTTCAGACGTTTTAACGCACCTTAATACAGCACTATTATATTTGAATTTTTTGGATGCAGAAAATTTTTATATAGTTGTGATATATGGTTAATTAATCTCCATATATACTACTACAAAGGCTATTACCTCAGCAATCGATTTTAAGTCAGTAATTGAACACCTGCTAATGATGGCACGCATATTATTGCCAAATTAAGTAAATTCTGATCGCCTCTAGCTATCACATTAGCTCAATAACATTTCCTGTAGTTAATATTTGCTGCAAAACGTGCTTTTCAGACGTTTTAACGCACCTTAATACTGCACTATTATATTTGAATTTTTTGGATGCAGAAAATTTTTATATAGTCCTGATATACGGTTAATTGGTCTCCATATACAGTGTGTCCAAGATAAGGAGGGCCAGTATGGGGATCTCGGTAATGGTAAGAGATACAAATTTGGTTAAATGGGAAGAAAGTTGCGCAATTAAAGGACTAAAAAAATGACGTCTAGAAATCCTTGATATGATTTTTCGTTTTTGAATTATTTAAAAAAAACCGAATTTTTGGATTTTCTTTTTTATTTTTTTCTGGCGTTAATATTAAAGTTAGAGCGAAACTGATTAAACTTCTTTATAGCAACTTTTAGTGGACTTAATGACTACGTTATCAATTTTTTTATCCGACGTTTCGTCTTCGAGAAACCATCATCAACTTCATTTTTTTAAATACGGTCCTGGTTTTTTGATGCCAAATTTGCAAAGCCCTTGTTACTCTGAATTCAACAATGTACTCCATATTATGATTTAACTACGTTTCGAGCTTTTTTCTGATCATCATCAGAAAATTTTTTAGATACGGACCTGCATTTCTCATAATTTTGTAAAAATAAGTTCATACAGTAAGATAGGCGTTTTTAGATGCCGTTAAAATATTAAAATGCACATCATAATGTCATAATTCTGATACATTAATTTAATAAGCAACCAATAACTATTAACAATAAACAAAAAAGAAATGAACAAAAGATAGACAGAAAGAATAACAAAACGAACATCGAAACCATTTAATAGGTATTAAATTTACAGAAGGTATTCAAAAAGGTTGCCATCATTATCTATGCATAAATAACATCTAACTGTAGAATCTAAAACATTATTCAGCAATACTGGCGTTATACTTTGAAAGGCGTCAAGAACCAATCTTCTAAGTTCTTCTTCTATTTCAAAACGTTAAATACCTATTACATTGTTTCAAGGCTCGTTTTCTCATTCTTTCTGCCTATCTTTTGTTCATTTACTTGTTGTTTATTGTTAATAGTTATTGGTTGCTTATTAAATTAATGTATCAGAATTATGACATTATGATGTGCATTTTAATATTTTAACGGCATCTAAAAACGCCTATCTTACTGTATGAACTTATTTTTACAAAATTATGAGAAATGCAGGTCCGTATCTAAAAAATTTTCTGATGATGATCAGAAAAAAGCTCGAAACGTAGTTAAATCATAATATGGAGTACATTGTTGAATTCAGAGTAACAAGGGCTTTGCAAATTTGGCATCAAAAAACCAGGACCGTATTTAAAAAAATGAAGTTGATGATGGTTTCTCGAAGACGAAACGTCGGATAAAAAAATTGATAACGTAGTCATTAAGTCCACTAAAAGTTGCTATAAAGAAGTTTAATCAGTTTCGCTCTAACTTTAATATTAACGCCAGAAAAAAATAAAAAAGAAAATCCAAAAATTCGGTTTTTTTGAAATAATTCAAAAACGAAAAATCATATAGAGGATTTCTAGACGTCATTTTTTTAGTCCTTTAATTGCGCAACTTTCTTCCCATTTAACCAAATTTGTATCTCTTACCATTACCGAGATCCCCATACTGGCCCTCCTTATCTTGGACACACTGGACACACTGTATATAATAGACTTCCAACTTCTGTTTGAGGTGATCAGTGTTATCAATAAGGACAAATTCTGTAGAGACAGATAAATAAATTCTCTCACAATTTATCATTACACGAAAAGTGCGTTTAAATGTCTTTGTATTGGTTTGTTTTGTATTTAAAAGTATTTCTTTTAAGAGGAATAAGGCCTATTGGCGTTGAGTTAGTCTGTATTACGTATTTGCCTACGTATTACATAAAACTAATTATGGTATATATTTGCAGTTGCTAGTTATTGCCTACCGTTTGTAGTTTATACCGTATGATCGAAAGCTTTTATCCTCTAGAGGGCTGTAGATGCTTTCAAATATTTAATTTATAATGACAACGATTATTATTATTATTATCATTCAGAACAGGCGGCGTAGCCGATTATGCCTCTACTACAATTACGATATACAGTACATCTATATTAACGTGTAAACTAAATATTAAACAAAAAGATAAAACAGAAGTTACATTGAAATACAGAGATTCATAAAGTAGTGGTAGAGGTACTTAATAATATAGCCAATAGTAGTTGAACAGAAACACTTCACTTTTACAAAATGTTTAATACCCTACACAAAATGGTGCCGTGTATGCAAAATAGAGAAAATCACTTTAAACATCTGTAGTTTGTGTTACTAATATTTTTATGTATTTAACAGAACCATTTGTATAGCTCGACCAAGCTTGCAAAAGCCCCTGAAAATATGCCAACTTATTAGTAAAACTAGCAGAGTGCCCGCGCTTAGCACTGTTTTAATAATGTTCAAAACGTCTACCTCTTTCTTGCAGTACGTGGTAGGAAGTCGGACTATAAAATAGTTACCTGCAGATCTTTCGGAGAGCGGATCTACTTCACTTAACTGTTTTGTGGGTGAATTCCGAAAAACCCCGAAAATTATGTGCCCCGATCTGTAACCTATAGAAGGAAATAATTTTCCGAACTTCAACTTCTTAGCTACAGTAATTCCCGCTTTATGGCGACCTGCAAAAAACACATTTACCTCATTTGTACCCTTTGGGGAGTGAATTTTGAAAAATCCTGAAACTGATTTGACCTGATTTGTAAAAATAACTGATCCGGAATTCCAATTATATACCTGCAGCGGTTACCTCGTAATAGCGATCTTTAGAAAAACAGATGTATCCCATACAAGCCCTAGGCGCATGAATTCCGAAAAGCCAGATTTGTTTGACCCAATTTGTGAAAGAAACTGATTTGCCGAATTTCAATTTGTCACTTGAAGTAGTTCCAGCTATGTGGAGATCTTTAGAATAACACATCTAGCCCATTTAACCCTTTTGAGGAGTGAATTCTGACAAACTCCTAAAATGGCCGGACCCGATTTTTAAGAGGATCTCATTTACGAAATTTCATTGTTACTCCTTTTATACCCTTTGGGGTTGAAATTTCGATAAACTTCGTCTTTGTGGGTGTGTACGTAGTAAGTGGGCGAAGTCCTCAAATTTTCAACTCTCCAACTTTTGCGGTTATTGAGACCCTTTAGCCCTTTTTATTTTAACTTCCCCTAAAGGTGAAATTTAAAGAAAGCCTTATACGCTTTCGAAAGATTTTAAAAACACACATACATGTTAAAAAATCATGTTCTAACAACCCCAGTAAATACGAAGGATTCCATAATTCGTCCCGAATCCACATTCACAACTTCAGGGGTTGACTACATCCACTCTATTTAATCTCCTTGGGGGTGAAATTCGAAAAACCCAGTCAGTCGTTTTATCCGATCTATAAAGAGAATTGATTTGACGAACTTCAACGTTGCACTTGCATTAATTGCCACGTAATGATCAATTTTAGAAAAACACATCTACCCCATTTAACTGCTCTAGGGGAAATTTAAAAAAACCTTCAAAATTGTTTGGCCCCATTTGTAAAGAGACCTGATGTGCCAAATTTCGACTTTTTGAGTTGATCGTTAAGCGAATAAAACCGCAGTCAATAAAAATCATTTTTACTCCATTTTTACCCCGCTTATACCCCGTTAAAATTTCGGAAAACCATGTCGTGGTGCATGAAGTATCCACCACTGCAGTGTGTCTGTTAGGATTTCAAATATCAGATATATATTTTTAAAACTCTTTTATTCATTTGACTTTATCCCTTTTCGCTTTTAGTTACAGATTTCTTACAACTGGTTAATGTTTACCTTGTACAATTTTACTTTGTAGAACTGTCAGCACATATCATGTTTTAAATTGGTACCAGATTCGATAACGCTGTAACGTTCAGCATCCAGAAACGGTCTAGGACATTTGGGCGCGGCCGTTTGGCGCGGCCGTCTGGGCGCGGCCGTTTGGGCGCGGAGACACTTGGGCGCGAGACACTTGGGCGCGAGACACTTGGGCGCGAGAAAGGGTCAACATTGGGATTCAGGAACACATTAAGTGTGAATAATTTCAATTTGGCATAAATAAACAAACATTTATTAAATCATTATTTATCCTGAGAAGTTAATGTAATTAATCAAACAATATTAAAAGAATAATCCAATTATTTATTGAAACCGCTATGAGATTAATTTTAAATAAGGTGGTAGTAAGTACCTATATTAGATAAATTTTTAAATAAATCCGAATAAAAATAAAGAAGGCAGAATATTAGATTAGTTTTGAAATAATTCTGAATACATAAAAAAGGCAGTACCTATGTTAGATATGAAATAATAATTCTGAATTGAAATAAAGATGGAAATGGATTATACAGTGTGTCCCCGGATTGAGTTCACTATAGGTATAATCGACAAAAAATTTTACAATTTTATTTTAATGTTTTGGGATCCCGCCCTGCTTGGTCTGAAAACAATTTTAAGCAGAGTTTTAATTTTTAGAAATTAAGTCGGCTATGAAAAATGTGGAAAAACTATTTTCTATTTGGGTAAACTACCCTTTTTGTTCATGATACGGCAAAATTTTATTAAGAAAAGTTGTTTATAATGATAAATTACGGCCCTATGCAAAATTTTAGAAAGATCTGTTGACTTAGAAAACACCGTTATTTTTTAGATAATTGTATTTTATTTTCAGGTAATCTACTTTTTTTGTTCATGATACGAAAAAATTGTATTAAGAAAAGTTGTTCAGAATGAAAAATTATGGCCCTGTACCAAATTTCAAAAAGATCTGTCGACTTAGACTAAACCGTTATTTATTAAAAATGACGGTTTCATCTAAGTCAACAGATCTTTCTGAAATTTTGTATAGAACCACAGCTTCTCATTCTGAACAACTTTTCTAAATACAATTGTTCCGTATCATGAACAAAAAAAGTAGTTTACCTGAAAATAAAATACAATTATCTAAAAAATAACGGTGTTTTCTAAGTCAACAGATCTTTCTGAAATTTTGCATAGGGCCGTAATTTATCATTCTAAACAACTTTTTTTAATAAAATTTTGCCGTATCATGAACAAAAAGCATAGTTTACCTAAAAATAAAATAGTTTTCGCTTCCCTGCCAAGGCCTACTTGTTTTTCAAAAATTGAAAATATTCTTAAAATTCTTTTCAAACCAAGCAGGACCGAATCCCAGAACCTTAAAATAAAATTCAAAAATTTTTAGTCCATCTCACTTCTTGGACCATCAATCCTGGGACACACTATTGTATTTTCTTTTCAGGTAAACTACCTTTTTTGTTTATAATACGGCAAAATTTTACTAAGAAGAATTGTTCAGAATGGGAAATTATGGCCCCATACAAAATTTCAGGAAGTTCTACCTACTGAAATCAAACCGTAATTTTTAATAAATGGGTACAATTTTAACGGTTTAATTTAAGTAGGTAGATCTTCCTGAAATTTTGTATAGGGCTATAATTTATCATTCTGAACAACTTTTCTTGGTAAAACTTTGCCGTATCATGAACAGAAAGGGTAGTTTACCTGAAAAGAAAATAGTTTTTGCTTCACTGTCAAGGCCAACTTGTGTTTTCAAAAACTGTAAATATTCTTAAAATTCTCTTCAGACCAAGCAGGGCGGAATCCCAAAACATTAAAATAAAACTGTAAAATTTTTTGTCAATTATACCTATAGTGAACTCAATCCGGGGACACACTGTATATAGGTGTTGAAAATAACTTTAAATAAAAATTCATTTATTGTGCTGGTAAATGAATAATGCTGTACTATATTTAATCGATTGATGGTTCTAATGTTTAATATGATTCTAATATGTGTTCTGTTTTGACCGAAACTAGTCGACTTCGAGTTTTGTTTATAATGATAATACTTAATAATAAACCTTAAATTTTAAAGTAATCAATTATTTTCGTTATGTTATGAACCGACTAACTGAAGATAAAAGCAGAAATAAGAATAATAATAAATAATCATATAAAAAGATTAATTTTAATAATCAAAATTTATTTTTGACATTTTTACCATTATAATACATATTATTCTTAAAGTAAATATATACAATTATTTAAAATATAAACAAGAAGCATCTACGCATTTATTTCATAATTGTACGAAATGCCTCTTAAAAATTCTAGAATGTCCCTATTGTTTACGCCGTCTACATGATTATATTGATTATTATAATCTTTAACCAAATTTTTTATTTTCTATCACACAGGATAATTTTTTTTTTTTCAGTGGGCTCATTTCTCGCAAGTAACTGTTCATAAGCAACATCTCTCCTTCGTTGAATAGTTTTCAGGCTGTCGACGAATCTCCAAATGGTTGGATGGTTCATCAATAGCTCTGTTTGTACCCAATCTCTATTCATTTATTCTTTGTTACTTATTATTTTAATGTAATAAATCTCCGCAAAAGATTTGCTAGTATTCACCGGAAAGTTAAAATTTTGAACTTGTTTTAATAATATTCTAATTTTTGACAATTAATATTTCTATACTAAATTTTTGCCGCCCGCCACCTCCTTGGACGTGCTTTAGGTAATTTTTGTTATTTAAAATAAATTTTCAGACCTATGAATAGTAAAGCTAGCTAATACTAATATACGTTAATTAATTTCCTCGCGCCCAAATGTTTCGCGCCCAACTGGCTCTGCGCCTAAGTGTCTTCGCGCCCAAACGGCCGCGCCCAAACGGCCGCGCCCAAATGTCCGGCTCCGTCCAGAAAGCAGTAATTACAAAATATTCAATATTATTGGTATCTTCTCCATGTAACCACTTTAAACTTATAATTAGTAAATAATTGACCTATAAGATAAGGCGTATTCACTATCATGGGAAATAATTTTTTCGTACAAATATAATAAATGCTTGAAAAATTTCGGGATGCGATTTTTTCAATAACAGCATGAGTGCATGCCAACTGAAAAAATCCCTAGTCGGAAAGATGAGGAGGGATTTCTTCTTGAAGGCATGCATGAATGCTTTTGTTAAAAAAGGAGTTGCCGAACATTTTGATAGGGAATACCACGAATAAAAAAAAGCAAACGCAGTACAGACATTTTTTTATTAGAAGTAATAATAGAACAAAAGCTCAACTCGGAGGGCTTTGGTAGGCCAACGGCATGGAAAGATCAATGGACTAACCAAGCACCAGCCGTTTGGAATAATATTTTAGATATCGGGAAACCACCGCAAGGCTTCGATTTACCACGCAAAACCTGAACAGCCCTTAATAGGATCCGGACTGGTCACGGTAAACGCGGCAGTTCCTTGCACAAATGGGGCAAGCGACCCACCGCTGCCTGCGATTGCGGGGAACTGAACCAAACCGTAAATCACATCACGTTTCAATGCTCACATAGAGCCTGCCGGGGCACCCCAGAAGATTTCGTAGATACGACGCCTGCTGCAGTTGATTGGCTAAGACACCTTGACATTGAACTGTAGATAAAATTATTTTTTTTATATACTCACTTTTTATTATTATTATGGTGATGTAAAAATTTTACAGGTTGTCAAAAATACCATAAGTGGAAAGTAGAAGGTTCCATTCTTTTTAAGATTGCAAAACACCAGAAAACAATATTCCTCGATTTTTTTCTTATTACTGAAAATTGATACATTTTATGCGTACAATCGCATTTACAAGCTTAGTTTTGAATACTACTCAATGATTTTTAAACTAGTAGAAAGCTTTCCCATAACTATATCTCACGTTATCCCTATATCTCCTGGGCTACGCGGTGCAAATCAGTGACCGGCGAGGTGCGACACGTGTATAAATCAAAACACGCAGCGGAAAATAAATTGTATTCTATTCAATAATAAATCAGTGCAGATAATTCTTGCACTAAAAAGTTCTTCATTCTTCTCTACACATCTCATACTCCGGAAGTTTGCATTTATGTGCAATAGTTTTCAAAATACCTAAATGCTAAAATTTATAACGCGCATTCCCGGTACTCTTTGCTTAGGCAGTTTGTGTAGCATTTATTCAAAATAATTTCGAAATTAGTTTCACAGCATCTGAAGCTAGAAAGAATAGCTTTCCACTAGTTTAATAATCCTTGAGAAATATTCAAAAGCAAGCTTGTAAGTGCGATGTGCGTATAAAATTTATCAATAAAAATCTGGTGTGATACACTCACACAACTTCCTTTTACAGTGTTCTTATAATTAGTGAAAAATTTCATTTTTAATTTTTAGCCATTTGTCAAAAATTTTCAAAAATTACAAATACTACAAAAACGGTACAAAATAGAGCGTTAGTTGAAGAGACAAATTTTCTCTAGAATTTTAAGGTGAATTCAAAAATGTAATAATATACCGGATGTTTTATTTAAAATAGGAGTTAATAAAAAAAATTGAAAAAAAAACAAAAGAAACCCACTTTAGAAGTATTCAACTGGAAAATCACCTATTTCACATCAATACACATTAAAAATGTAGTAAAAATGTAAAGTTTAAAAAAAATCGTTATAGCCGTTTTTGAAAAAATCGAAAAAAACTGAAAAATCACAAGAGTAAACACCTACTTCCGGTTATGCGATTTTCTTCAAAAGCTTGCTGTCTCATCTACATAGTACACAAAACTTATATATGAAGTTTCAACGCCATACCTCTTTTCGTTTTTGAGATATTCTGTTCACAGACACACAGACACACAGACAGACAGACCAATGAAAAAAAATATGTTTTTTGGGATCAGGGGACTCTAAAACGTGAAGATCTGTTGAAAACTCAATTTCGAATTTTTGGGGTGAATCCAATACTTCCTTTATAGTAAAAGGAAGTAAAAAAATCGGAGAACATTTTTTTTGTGTTTTGCTAGGCCAAAAAGTTGGAGCCCTCTACATTTAGATCCGAAAGGTAATTCCAAACTGTGCACATTTTTTAAACTATATCTTGGAGTGCACTCCATTTGATATAATTTATGATCCCTGATTCCTGACTATAATATGTTAATGGAAAAACGATATTAATGCCAATATTGAAGTCTTTATAATGGTCCCAGCCATATTAATGCTGCAATTTACAAACGTATCTCACGATGGAGTTTCTGGGTTTTGAACAAATAATATGAAACGGCTCTGAATCAGCAATTGCTATAATGTACTATTTTTATAATTAGTCTACGTATCCACACACTTCGAACGTCAAACGTTAATAACAGCAGATGTCAGGCTGCGAGTGAGTAGTTCAAAAATTTGGGATACGGTGAACTATGGGGGCGCTTCTCGATCGTATGCAAATAAATATTTTAAATTTATGATTTTAAAAATATAAAAACATTCATAAATTAAAAGTAAGTAATGTTGGCTAATCTACAGGGTAAAAGCTGCAATATAAAAAAGGTCATGAAAATCGGTCTTGTAGAACTCATGTGGAACAAAAATCAGCATTATGATTCACATATATGAATAAGGCGCGACAATATGTCAGCCAATAGCAAACAATCTTAGTCAGTAAGCGGAGAGTTTTAGTCTCTCGCACACCAACACCTGTCACTAGCCATCTAGCCAAACACTCCCACTCCAAATTTTAAATCAAACGAAAGAATTCCACTCCAAGAATGGGGCAAAGTTTCAAAAACGCTGCAGACAAGAAGCATCTAAATGTATTGATGCGGCAAGTAAAGTATGAACTAGATGAATTCAGAATCAATTCTTGTAAGCAGTATCTAGAATCTTTCGAACCCGGAGACGCTAATATGTGGAAATTCACTAAACCGATCCTAAAACAACCTGCAGTGGTTCCTACATTGAAATTTAATGACAAATAGAAAGATAAATCTGAAATATTCGCACAACATCTCGAATCAATATTTACTACTGCCTTCAATAACAACGATCCCAACCATATCAGTCATGTTGAAACGGAATCCACAAACATAACTCCCAAAGGACAAATATTAGCTAATCCTATCTTCCCAACAGAATCAAGGAATGTATAAAAAAAAACTAAAAAATAAAAAGGCATCAGGAATATATATGATCTTTAACATAATTCTGAAAAACCAGCCGCAGAGATCTATATGTCTATTAACAGTAACATTGAACTTACGCTTATAGTTACGTTATTTTCCTACTGAGTGGAAGAGAGCAGTAATTTAAATGATTCCGAAACCAAATAAATCCCATGAAAATCCATATAACTACCTACCCATCAGTTTGATGTCTACAATCTCCAAAGTTTTTGAATGAACTATTCAAACCCGTCTAAATCAGTTTCTAAAAGCAAATGTTATCCTGCCTGAATTAAAATTTGGTTTCAAAAGCGCCCACACCACTAGTCATCAAATTCTACTACTCACGGAGATCGAAAGGGGTTACGAAAACGTGTATGGATACTGGCTTGCTATATAAAATGAAAACCTTGCCAATTCCCCTTTACTTATTCAATATAACCAAATATTTCTTAAATGATAGAACATTCCAGATAAGAGTAAATGGGCATACTTCCTCAGCTCGCAATATCAACACGGGAGTTCCGTAAGGATCTGTATGAAGCCCACTTCTATTTAATATATTCATGCATAATGCTCATACAACACCTAGCTCAGACATTGCGATGTATGCTGATGATACGGCAATCATCACATAAGACTACGACATTAACCAAGCCGCAGCAATCTTCAAGAAAGCCTAGACGATCTCAATTTATGGTTTTAAAAGCCATACAAATTAACCTGTGAGGCCATTTGATGTTTCTCAGTAATTTAATTAACTACATAAACCTTAAAACAGTTTTGGTTCATAATTGGCGAGTTCGGCTGTGTTTCGAGTCAATTCTAGCCATAGTCTATGGCAGTGGTTCTCAAAGTGTGGTACGCGTACCCCTTGGGGGTACGTGAAATATTTTAGGGGGTACGTGGCAGGCCAACAAAAAATAAAACAAACCTTTAAATTTAAATAGGGGAAAAATTATTTGTGTGCTTAAAACCACACGGGAGAAGTGTAAACTTCTATGGCATTGGGTATAATAAAATTCTGCATAAAAAATGACCTTTTGTATTACCCTGTATAATTTTCCACAAAAAAAATGAAGTTTTCGCGAAAATATAAGGTTTTGAAAATTTTAAAATTTTTGACTCGCCCTGTATAAGTCAAAAATTATATATAGTGGTGGCGCGACGGTATACGGGTGGACAGAGTGCATCAGCTGATGTGATGTACACTCCTCCCCCCTTTTTGTTTTTAATATAATAAAAATGTATGTAAGCAATATCTCTTTGTTTTATTTACACATGACGCGTAATTGAGTTACACAGGTTAAAACTATACCTACTAAATCAAAGGTTTAAGATTTTTTTTTATATTTCAGTTTACTTACTGATAAGGGGTACCCAATACTTTTTGTTGGTAAAAAGGGGTACAGTGTCTAAAATAGTTTGAGAACCCCTGGTCTATGGCATAATACTACAACCTTTAGCATCAAGCATAGCCAGTCGTAAACTTTGTACACCGCTGGTATCGCTGCTTCTAATTCGTAACCTTTGTACACTCCTTTCATCTTTGTTTCATGCAGCTGCATGTCCCAGCAGTCGTAAGCGCTTTGATTTTGGAGTTATATAAAATTCAGCCCGTGAGAGCAACAAAGACAGCCTCTGCTTGGTTCGCTGGCATGCGGTGACGCGTTCAGCGACTTGCTCGCGCGCTGATGCGGTGATTGGCCGGAGCGGAGGAAGTTGAGAGAGAGTACTAGGCCAGCTTGGAGGTGACGAGGGTTTTGGTCTTTGTTGGTGTCCGAACGCGGGCTTGCGTTGTGGCTCATTCATCCGTGTGAAGGCGGGTTTCGCCTAAGTTCGTCCGTCAATGTTTCTACGGGATTAATCGCCGAATGACCCGGTTCAACAGCTTTGCCGATTTCTGTGTATCGCCAAGGGGGCGGTTACATTGCACCGACGCTTGATGCATTGAGGAACATATCGGATGCCACTGCAGTAGCAAGACGACGCCTTTGAGCGGCGCCTTCCTTCCGTCTATGGAGCCGAGCTAAATAAATCAGGTAACAACCCTGTGTTGATAATCTGTCTCGCCAGCATGTGCCTAAATTAATGATAGCGTTGCGTACCGATTTGCTGCAAGCTGTGATGTTTGTTTCGCATTAAACTCATACCAATTCATACATAGTGCCGTCCACGGCTTGGATGCAAGCTGTTATGTTTGTTTCGCAATAAACTCATATCAATTGATACATAGTGCCGCACACGGCGTGGCTGCAAGCTGTTATGTTTGTTTCGCAATAGGCTCATATCAATTCATACATACTGCCGCATACGGCTTGGCTGCAAGATGTTATGTTTGTTTCGCATTCAACTCATATCAATTCATACATAGCGTCGCACACGGCTTTGCTGCAAGCTGTTATGATTGTTTCGCATTAAACTCATATCAATTCATACATAGTGCCGCACACGGCTTTGCTGCAAGCTGTTATGTTTGTTTCGCATTAAATTCATATAACTTCTTATATAGTGCCGTCCACGGCTTTGCTGCAAGCTGTTATGTTTGCTTCGTATTAAGTTCGTAGACAGTGACATACTCGGTTTCGTTACAAGCGCTCTTGCTTGTGTGGTATTCAGTTCATTCTTGCCTGTCTGTTAATAAACTCATATACAGTACTTAGAGTGCATCGCTGTGAGACGTTCAGTTGGTTATTTATATTTAAACTCGTAGTCTCGTGCTTGGTAAACCCACGTGTGAACCTATCGCGTGTGTAATATACCTGTAATATACTTATAATATACTTGCCGCCGTTTAGCGAGTAATAATTTTTGTCTTGTTGTACGCCCCAGTATGCGTCGTAATTTTTAGGTTAAGCGCTTCCCAGCTAGGCGTATCCCTTAAGTAGGTTAGTACAGATGGCCATATGTGCCGGCTACGTCGGTATCATGTAAACCGTCAGTCGGTCATATGAAGTGGCCCAATAGATGTATTAACTGTACCATCTTATTCTTTTCCTTTGACCTTGACTGAGTCACTATTGTTACGATGAATGTAAGGTGAGGCCCAGACGTGGTGGATGCGCGCCGGAGGTAAGTTGTTGCGTTTACTGCTATACTGTGGTTTCCAGAAATAGTTATTTGAGTAGTTTTCACCCCGTTTGACGCTCAAGGTCCGGTTGAACGTGGGTCACCTAATTTGGATCTTGTGGCGCCCATTTATTTGATAACACCTTATATATACCTCGACACGCTTGCCCTGGGATGTACAGTTTTGGACCACTCCCATCTCCCTGAGCGTATTTGAGCCGAGGCCTTTAGCCTGTTTTTTATGATTTTTAGAGTAAGCGTGCACATTTCCCGGATTTGTATAGTTATTTGATACTCACACAGCCGTGAGTGTCACTAAGTCAGTTTGATACCGTAACAGGCTTTTTGGTGCCCAACGTGAAGCATTTTAGGCACTGTAGTCTTGTCTTGTCGTTGACTTCGTTGTCACAAACGTTTTTTTGTCTTTTCCAGGTGGTATGGACTGGTAACCCTTTTTTTATAGTAACATGTCATCGCGTGTTCCTTTTCTTGTTTTTATTTGTCTTACCTTTTTTTCTCGTATTTTCTATTTGTCTTTTCTTGTTTTTAGTTTTTGTTCATTTGTTTTCTTTACCAAAGATGTTTCTTTCTTTGTTGTCATTTGTTTTTACGTTTCTTTACTTGTTTTTCTTATGTTTTTTCTTGTCTTTTCTTATCTTCTATTTGTCTTTTTGTGTTTTAGTGTGGTTTATCGCCTTTTCGTGTTTTCTCTCTGTGTTTTTCCTTGTCTTTTTTTTTGTTTTGAGTATCTCTTTCGTCATTTTTACCGTTGTTTCTTGCCCTTGTATAGCCAGTTCATACTGTCGAGGTGTTTCGTTGCACTTGGTGCAAACTTTGTCCCGTATTAGTCGAATTTAGTACCGGATGTCGTTGAGTGAGGGTACCGACCTTGCCTTTTTGAAGTCTTTTTGAAAGAATAGTTGGAATTTCGATTCCCTTTCGTTTATATTGTTTAGCCTTGGGCTAAGTTGACACTTTTTATTGTACCGAACTGACGTTGCCGTTAGTGAGATTTATCGATTTTGACGTTTGATGATTACCGATTTTGAAGTTTTTTTGTTGTTGTTTGGTGTTGTACCGCGTTGATTTTTTGTAAGCAGGTTGGAATCATTATCGGCTTCATTACCGTGTTTTTGTTTGTTGTTAAGTCGTGGTTTGTTGCTGTTGTGCTTGGAGAGATTCGCTCGTGCGGTTTATTAAGTCCCTCAGGCCATCTTCTTAGTTGGTTTTGCGTAGTTATCCTCGTTTGACTTTTATCGCATTTTTATTGTTGTCATGTACTACCCAACTTTGCATGACGACTTCATCGTGGACACCCCTAACATGTATCGCAGTGTCTTGTACACTTACCGTATTCCTTGTCGTTTATTGACGTAGTTTTCTTTTATCGACGATTTGTTGTCGCTTACCGTACCCTATCTTGTCTGATGACGTCACGTTGTCTCTTACCGTGTTTTTTGTGAACAATTTTGTTGAAACTTTTGAGCTTTGTGTGACACTAGGGCCCGGTTGTTCGCATGAGGTCTCTTGAGTGGAAAAAATGTAAGTATTTAACTGATTTTACCTTTTGGTGTGTAGTGTTGCCCTGTTGTTTTTATGGCCTAGCGCTGTGTTACCGTACCGTTAACCGTCTCTATTTTTAGCCACTTATGTGGGATTCCATAAAGAGAGCGTGTTTTTGGTCACCTTCTTTCATGCGGACCCTGACATAGTTAGGTAGTCCCTTTGAGCAGCATGAAGGTCTGTCAAGGATTCTTTGGGCATGCGTCATCAAACGCCTACACAGTTGGAGACTTGGTTCTTCCGGATTTTCTTTTGGTGTTCGGTGTTGGAGTTAATTTCGAGCTCGCGATTAGCGGTTTAATAGTCGATTTGGCTCCGGCATCGGTACCGATTGAGGGTTCCGGGGGACCTAGCTTTTCTAATTTCGTAACTATCAATCATGACTATTTTTGTCGCAACCGTTTTACATTTGTTTTGTTGTTCATCTTCTTCCTTTGGGTACACATACCATTTGTGGGATCCACACAATGCGCTGATCGCGTGACGCGCAGCGTGCCCTCTTCAGGTAACCCTTGGGTCGGATTGCAGATTGCCATATGTGCCGGCTACGTCGGTACCATGTAAACCGTCAGTTGGTCATGTAAAGTGGTCCAATAGATGTATTAGCTGTACCGTCTTCTTCTTTTCCTTTTGTGTCTTGTGCATGTTTTTCTTTTGGCATAAATAACATGTGAGCAAATGACGAAATGAAGCTTGGCTTTGAAAAAATGAAGTCATGTGCTCTATAACTTCAGATGCTTTTAATTTAAATATGAAACATAATGTGAATTACACGTAATAATCGACATATGTTTCAATTTTCAAAGCCAAGCTTTATTTCATTTTCGTTTCCTCACATGTTATATGGTAGTCGAAATTATGTATACAACGAGTAGCTAAAGTGCCATTCTTTCGCACTTGTGAGATTTAAAGAATTCGCCTTTGGCTCGTTCTTTAAACTCTCTCAAGCGTACAAAATAGTGGCACTTTAGCTACGCGTAGTATAAATAACTACTAACTATGCCATATAATAGCAAATGTATGCTGACCTGGGACAATCCGTATTACACAAAAGTTAACAAGTACATGCACTACAAGTTGATTATTCAGTTTCCAACTGACATTTAAATATTTACGGGCATTCATATTTAATTAATTTTTGAGAGTTTTTATTGTTACATAATTACCGGTCTAATGAAGGGCACCACAATTAGCAGGTTAGGTTCTGCGTTGGTTTTATTTTCCTCTGTTAAGCTTTGATTATCTTAAAACAATTTCTTGAAATTATTGGTGTCAGTTACAATACATTACTGAGTTATGTTTAACGGATTTGATAGATGAGTGTTGTAAATCATAACTTTACCAGATATTTTTCTAAAAACCGACACATAGGCAGTAACATTATAACATTATATTTAACTCTACTAATGTTATTAATAACGTAAGGAACAAAAGTAGTGTCACAATCTTGTTCGCTTGTAAATTCATAATGTACGAGGGTGGGCTGAAATATAATGCACACATGCGAACGAAATTACCTACGGAGACGCGCATGATTGCATTCGAAAGCTACATCCCTCCTCTATGCGCGTGCCAAGTTTGAAGGAGTTTCGTTCACTAGTTTGTTTTTTAGTAGCGGAAGTATGGAGTTGTGTTCTCGTACTATGTCAACGCGAGTTAAACAGCGACTGGTTAAATAATTTTTAACTTCTGAAAACGTGATTCTTACTGAGATTCATCGCCGTTTAAAGGCCGTTTATGGTGACGATCCTTTTGATAGAACTACTGAGAAACGATGGGTAATAACATTTCCTGGTTACGAGCTCGGAAAAGCCGTAATTGATGACGAAAAACGCAGCGGACGTCCGCCGGTCATTTTGGATCAAGTTGTTGACGCGTTTGCAATGTTCATCATCTGTGGCAGTGATCGAACGTCCGCTGCGTTTTTCGTCATCGATTACGGTTTTTCCGGGCTCGCAACCACGAAATGTTGTTACCCATCGATTCACAGTAGTCCTATCAACAGTATCGTCACCATAAACGACCTTTAAACGGCGACGAATCTCAGTAGGAATCGCGTTTTCAGAAGTTAAAAATTCTTTAACCGCGCGCTGTTTAACTCCCGTTGACAAGCACGAGAACACGTCTCCATACTTCGTCTACTAAAAAACGAACTGGTAATCGAAATTCCTTCAAACTAGGCATGCGCATAAAGGAGGGATGTAGCTTCCGAATACAACCTTGCGCTTCTCCATAGGTCATTTCGTCCGCGTTCTACGAGCATGTGTGCATTACTTTTCAGACCACCCACGAATTATCGATAACTAGTCACCACTGAAAACAGAACTGCAGAATATCTCAGCTTTCATATTATTCATGTCATTTCGTTTATTAATTTTACCAAGGGTCTTGTAAAATAAAAAGGCGTAATAGTAGATTATATTATAAGTGAGAGAAATGCATCATTATTTGCGAGTAAGAATTTTGAATCTCGAGTACCCCAGCACGAGCGATACAATTTCTCACGAGCTTATAATGGCATTTCTCTCACGTATGATATACGACGTTTTATCTTGCAGTAGCAATTCTTGTACCTAAATAAAGTATGATCAAAAATTAATTTCATCTAGTATGGCCATGAAATAGTTCCTAATTTATGAATGCAACTACATTTATACTTAAATGTCAAACCTAACAATTGATTTTTAAGTGAGTTATTGTTGCATTCATAAATTAGGTAGTATTCCATGGCCACACTAGATGAAAATAATTTTTGATCATACTATAGTTTACGCCGTCAGAATATGTCGCGAAACTGACAATAGATAGTTACGATAAACAAGCACTGCATTACTGACAGTATTATCAGAAGTAATACTATAAGTACTTCGATATTATCGGGTTATATGTCGATAACTTGTTGCACAATAATAAAAGAGTGTCAGTTTGACAGGTTAAATAATCCGACCGCGTCAGCGGGAGGATTATTCTGTCAAACTGACACGATTTGTTATTGTGCAGGAAGTTTGAGACGTATAACCTGTTCGAAGTACGCATAGTATTCGATTTGATTATTTTTTGAGTAAATTTTAATATTAGAATCAAATAAATATTTAATTGGCAGCTCGATTTGTTTGTATTAACCTAGCTGAAAGTCAGCTCCATGAAAACAACATCAAGTTGACAAAAGTTATGTATTGCGTTGCCTAGTGAAGTTACTCTAGTATAATCGATTTTGTATAATCGAAATTATACAAGATAACTTAACTAAATCCAGCCTTTTGATTGGTTGAGATTGCTACGAAAAAAATAATCATATATAATGCTAGTGGGTTCTTGATTATCAAATAATCATTTCTGTTTACATGATATATTGTTAGGCAATCACGCTCGTCCTTCGGACTCGCGTTATTGCCTCAAACAATATATCGAGTGGAAACAAAAATGATTTGATAATCAAGAACACACGAGTTGCATTCGGCTAGATTATATCACAAGTCAATAAACAACGTTTGAATAGTGTATTTTAAATATTAAAAGTACAGTTAATGTGGTTGTTATGACAATTGTATTGACAGCAGGTAACGTGATGTTTTTGAAGGCGTGTGAAGGCCTATTAATCAGGAAGGTATGTGATTGTCAGTTGTTATGTACATTATCAAAAGTTAGTACATGCCTAACTATGTATTTTGCCATTTTTCATTGGTTGATGTTAGAGGGAGTGGTATAATCTAGTAACAAACTTTTCAATAAATTCCCCACTCCTAGTATAAATAATGAAAACTCGCTAGTGAGTGAAACTTCATTTTAGTCACTGAAAAAAGTTGTATAATGTATGGTAATAGGTGCTACTGTAAGATAATAGTAGATTATATTATAAGTGAGAGAAATGCATCATTATTTGAGAGTGAGAATTTTGAATCGCGAGTGCCCCAGCACGAGTGATACAATTTCTCACGAGCTTATAATGGCCATTTCGCTCACGTGTGATATACGACGTTTTATCTTACAGTAGCAATTCTTGTGCCTAAATAGTTTACACACAGTCAGAATATGTCGCGAAATAAATGTATAATTTGCCTATGATTTATGCTATATACGTTTGATACAGTACCTGAAGTGTATTGGCAGTAATGAAGTGTGATGTCAGTCTATGTCAGAATTTGAGGGTTCGTAGGTTAGGTTTTGTTTGTTATTTGACACAAACTGACGCAAATCTTAACCTGCAAATTACGAACTTGACATAGCTTGGCAGTGCTACCAACAATGCAGTAGTATAAATAATGAAAACTCACTTGTGAATAAAACTGCATTTTAGTCACTGAAAACAGTTGTATAATGTATGGTAATAGGTACATACGACCTCAATTTTACCGTTATTAATCCATAAATATATCGATTTAAGAAAGGTTTTCATCCGCGACACTTTTAATTTATGTCATAATAAACAGTAGACCAGGCGCGCGGGCGATTGTTTACCACGCCAGTACTGTCAAAGTGAGTTACGAAATGTAATTATTGATACTCCACATCTGACTGTATTCATTACATAATGCTTTAATTATTTCAAAAACACTTTACCTGTAACGCAAGAAGCAACTAGAATAACCTTTACAACTTCACTTCCAGTTCGAACATGTACGAGGGTGATTCAAATTATTTTTTTATTAACATAATTGTAGAGATACTGTAAAACGGTTTTACATTCATCGAAGTAGGCATGTTAGCTAAAGCATATACCACTACACCTTGATTGTGTCAATACTGTCATTTGTATTAAGAATGTCGTGCAACAATGTGTAAAATTCTGTTGCACAACGTCTAATTATTAAGGTTCCTTTCAATGAATGTACGAAAGCGACTGATATTCATCAGAGATTTGATAAACAGTTTGAAGAAGGGTGTTTATCACTCAAAACAGTCTTTGAATGGTGTAAATCCTTCCACGATGGTCGTGAACGCGTGTCGAACTTGCTGCATGCTGCCCGTCAAACGTCTGCTGTGAATCTTGGGAATATTCAAAAAGTTGACCAACTGATCCGGAGCAATAGGCGAATATCTGTGAAGGGAATTTTTGGGATTGTGGACACCAGTGTTGGTAGTGTTCACACTATTGTCCACGACAAGCTTAAATCTAGTAAAGTTAGCGCCAGGTGGGTTCCAAAACAATTTTCCGCGGAACAACAGCAGAAACGACTACAGTTTGCAGAGAACTCGGGCTTCGCTACGAGTATGAAAACGATGACTTTTTGTCACGTTAAATTGAACTGGGAAGTGCTGCCTCACCCCCCACATAGTCCGGACTTGGCCCCAAGTGACTATCATCTCCTTAACCCCCTTAATAAATTCTTGGGAGGCAAGCGCTTTGCCTCTAATGAGGAAGTGAAGAATCCGGTGCAAAATTGGCTACGTCGTCAACCAAAATATTTTTTTTAGACGGGAATACAGAAGCCACGGAGCGATGGGACAAGTGTATTTTAAAGGGGTGTTGTTACTTAGAAAAATGATGTAGCTATAATATTAATTTGTAGTTTGTATCGACCAGAAAAAAATAAAATGCAGGTCAAATTTGAATCGCCCTCGTAGTTTTATAACCTCACTTCACTTTTAGCTCATGTGCTAAAAGTAAACAGGTGATTTCTTTAACCACGGTAAACTATAAAACGTCACTTTTAGTGAAACAAGCTAGCGCTAAAAGGCTTACTTTTAGTAGTGGTCGTAGATAAAATGATTTATAATTTTATTGGCCAATTTACCAAACAAGAACGTTAACATTTTTCGAAACGTAACATTTCCTGTAGAACCACTATTCTTAAGATTAGGGATTGTGATGAAGGAATTCCATTTGGGAACTCATCGAAAAGTTAATGTGAGGACCCATTACGAAGAAGAATCTATCAAAAAGATCGCGATATGAATATTTTAGTCATCCAAAGACTAATATGTCAAGGCCCAGTAAAAATGCGTCCGATAGAAGAACATGGACCCCTATCAATGGTTTAGTATTGTGTTTAAAATTTCAAGTGATATCTGAAAATAGTAATACGTAATAGATATAAATAAAGTCAAACAATAAACTTCTACTTGCTTTAGAACTTTTGCCAAAACTTTTGTTACATATGTTAAAAATTGAAACTGATATAATAAATATAACTAATAGAAGAACAAACCAGGGCAGGGGTATACGAGTACTAATGCATCGTATTTAAATTCATAGAGAATATAGATGATACGAATACTTCAAACTTAGACATAAGTAGAGCCTCGAGCAGCACCTCCTGTAATAAAATTAAAAGAATATATTCAAAATGAAAAGGAAGTACTTTTCAACACCTAGAAATAATGATTTTCTATCTTGATAACCCTGTTTATATGAAAACGGGTGAACTCGTGTTTTTAACGAGTCATGAATTATTTATGACCCATGGGAAATTCTGTTTTCGTGAGGAGCGAAAAAACAAAGTGTTTTGACATAAACTAACGCACATATTTAATCCACAATCTCAGATAAAATAGTTCGTAACTACGCCGAAACGGACTTTATCCGCCGCGATCGATGATTCGCGATTACCGGAATCTAGTCGGCGCAGCATAAAGCAGGACGAGGAGGACCCTTGTGTCCGAGGTTAGCCAACCTTACCGCGACTTGGAAATACATAAGTGTATATCATCGCATTACGCGGTGATGTGTAATTTAGCCCAATAAAGGGGTGGTTAAAATTACCTTAGTTAATGAGAGATGAAGGTTTCGTGGGTTACTGAGGACTTAGTCCTTGTGTGATACTGCTCCATAACAAATGTTTAAACTATGGGCTTACTTAAGGTTCTTTTTATTTTAGCAACATTAGAATTACAAAGTTCATTTTATTTGACATATGTATTTTCAGTTGCATATTCAAGATTAACATACCAACATCGTTAACATTTTAATGGGTACTTCGCCACTATACAGAGAAAACGTTAGTAGTCAAACGTTTAAAAGTAATGGTATTTCAATTATTAACGCAAAAATAAAATGAACGAATTAAAATATTATTATCCTTCAATATGTTTCTTACTTATATTATATTAATGTATGTTAAACGAGGTATCAGGTAAATTATGATTAATATTTTGGGCTACCTTAGAATTTCTCTAAATTTCTTGAAGAAAACATAGTTCTACATTGCATCAGAAGATATTAACAGGGCAACCGTAAGGCACATTCCTACCTTTCTATTACTTATTAAAGCATGTTCTAATTACTGACCATAATTTTATTATGAAATTTTTTTCGATATTTAGTATTTCCCAGCCATTGAGTTCTGATGTATCTCGCCTCTTCATAAGTAAATTATTGGAACTATTTTCAAAGAGGATCAGTGATATTACATTTATTCAATGTTTATTTGGTTATTTGAACGTGTGCTATCACTTATGGCCCTTCCGTTGTTGCGTCAATAAGGCAACGAAATCACTCAGTAGTATCGCGCGAACACCCATTAAAATTAATAATATTAGAAGAACACAAAAAAACTTTAGGATATATTGTTATGATATCATAAGAGTGGATATAGTTTGATGATCAATACGATAAAAATATTTGGTAAAGCATTGTAGTCAGTCTTTGCACAAGTTTAGAATATAAAAGGTTATTTGAATTAAATTTTTTAAATAGAGATAAAATTTTAAAGAAATGTGAATGGAAAGAATAAATTTCATATAGTTTAATTTATAAAGTAAGATGTTAAAAGATAGAAATTATTTACTACTGATATCAGATACGACAGACCAAATTAAAATATTAAAAGATAACAAAGTATGTAGGTATCAAATGCATATAGTAAGCATCAATAATGAAAATACGGTAGTTAAGAGAGTTGTTTTGAATGGAGAATAACATATTTTGAAAAATGTAACATAATATTAATAAAATGTTGAAAACTTAAAAAAAATAAAAAATAATCAGAATTTAAACTGTCAGATTAGATTTCTTTTGAAATAAATAAAAAAAAATAGGTGAAAAGAATAAACAATTTGAAGGCCAAATAAAAGAAATAATGCACAGAAATAAAGAGGTTATTAATGAAAAGGTAGGACAAGCACAAAAATATGTTCATAGATTGCAGATTGATGAGTCAAAAAGTTTTAATAGTAAATCTTACCCTATTCCATTTGCATTAAGAGGACAAGTTAGGAATGAAAATAAAAAAATAAGACAACTAGATAAATGAACCTAACCCTGATTGAGTTTTCATGGCAATAATATTTTTCAAGTAGAAATTATTTGAAATTAATTGATAAATAAGAAATAAATACTTACAGCTGGCAGAGCAGGGCAATCGAATTAAATACTTATGGTGTCGAAACATTAAGCCATTGCAATATATTACGGTATGATGATAATAATATATCTTTATATGTATACAGAAAAAACGCATCAAAGCATTGCTTTACCCTATATGTAGACAATATTTTACCCTACATGTAGGCAACCAATTATACAGTAAACTTCAATTTTAAGAGTTTTAATTTAAAACATAGCATGCTGTGGCAAAAAGGGAATTCTTAATTTTGGTATACATACGAATCCTCTATGTATACTTTTAAAGAGAACGCATGGTATATGACTGCCTGCCTGTTTGCATGCGCCTAAGGTTACTAAATCATAAAGATACCGCCAACTGTGCAAACATATATCTTTCGTCTCTTTTAATTTGGGGTGAAGCTATCAATTGTCTCACTTTCTTACAATGTTCTGTCCTTTTTAATTTGGGGGAACAAAATCTTGCAATGGAATGGCGGTACCTTTATGTGTTTAGTGACCTTACATGTGCCTAAGGTCACTAAATCACGTTAGCTACGCTAACACAGGTAGGGAAACACCATTTGACAGGTTCAAAAAAAGAGTTTGTCAATGTCAAATTTACCATAGGCGCTACTAGTAAGGGCATAAATATTTTTTCTTATTATTAATATATCCTTCGAATGCGATGCCACAATCCTTTCTCTAGGTTGTAAGTTAGGCAAATGATCGTTTTTAACCGCAATTTAAAATGTGTTTCGTCTACTGACCCTGAAACTTGAAGATCTGGAGAAATATCAAAGGTAATTTTTCACGATTACAGATCATTTACCTTAATTATGACCTGAAGAGATGATTTTAATCTCGGATTCCTTAGTTCTCCCGACGAATTTTGTCAAAACGTATTTATTTTTAATTGTATTATGGTTTTCATTTGCTGCGTTAAAGATTGCCTGAACAACAGCATAAAAGGGTATACGCTGTTTCAAGTCCCTGAAGGTAATTTAAACTGCAATATTTAGCAATACTTTTTAATGAATAACTTATTGCAAATTAAGGACCAAGAAATAGCATAAAACGGCAGAAGTGGTTGAAAGAAATAAATAGACCACTAGACGACATGCATCATTTACGTGTATGTGAGGTACCGAAGTATTGGAATGCAGCGAGCGGTACAAAATATTCGCTAAAGATTTATATTTGTGATAATTAATTTATTTTAAGGTGGAAAACGTTTACAAATAATTCCTTATGTAATATTTATTTATTGCGTTCACGATAGGTACACAAACTTCAATTTATTTCTGTTATAACCTATCAACTGATTGGGTACGCCACTGACTAAAACGAGTTTGGTTTGACATAAATAACGCCGAGTTTCCCTACCTGTGTTAGCGTAGCTAACGTGATTTAGTGACCTTACATGTGCCACTTTATTAGCGCTATCTAACGAAAATCGCACACGCTTTACTGCTACTGAATGCTCTGCCAGCTTGCCTCAGTTTAAAATAATAGGTTGCCGGCAATTGCAGGTATACTAAGAATTTTTTAAGCATTTGTTTCATAGCTTTCTGGATTAAAGAAATAAAACGCATTTTCTTATGTTAATTCTTTATTTACAATTCAATTTAAAAAATCTGTAAAAGGCTTTACTCAGAATTTCCCTTGCCCGAATTAGATCAATTTGCAAATGAAAAAAAAATATTTTGCTGGGGTTTAAACCCGCCGTACCTGCATAGCAATCGTAACCGCATCTCCGCAGTGATCGTAACTGCATTGATAAGCCCAACTGCGCCAACAAGCCGTATAGAAATAAGTACCACGCGCGCCTCTCTTGAACAGAACAGTCTTCTTGTTCAAACGTTTTTACTCTTTTGTGACATTATCCTGTATCGGCAAATGTAAAGCGTGACCTATGTGGAAGTTTTTACTTCCTTCTATTTCAAAATTAACCCAAAAATAAATATTTTATTTTCTTAAGGTGCTCACCCTGTATATATTTGTATGAAATTGTACCGGTTTCATGCGAGGTAGATATATAATATATATACAAAATATCGTCTTCCTTCGTCAAATAGTTTTTGAGCTATACTGGTTTTCGTCATCTAGGAGCCCTGAAACGGGAAGTTCTGAAGAAATCTGTGAAGATGATTTTTTCGCAATTACAATACTTCCTTCGTATTTTAGACGAGGGAAGTAAAAACTGAAATCATGTTATTTAGTAATGTCGGAATGTGTTTGCATCATATTTTTTTAATTGGTGATGTACTTTTTGTAAAAAAACACTGCTCTATAAATAGATTGCAGGACGGTTCCGATATGAAAATATTTAGGTTTTTAATGTAAGGATCCATTCTTATATAATTTATTAATAACAAAAAAAGAATAATAGAAAATAAGTACTTTTAATACTATGTGCAATAATTACAGTATGATATGCTTTTCGGACTTTTTCCACTGTCTAGGGTGTAAATCACACAACGTTTCGGGAGTTTTGATCTACTCCCGTCTTCAGGTGTTTCTGGTTAGTCCTGAGAAGGACTGATATTATACGAAAAGCATATCATAATAGACCACTGCCAAAAAATTACATTCAGAGAACAAATTACAGTATGTCGTACAAACGAAAACAGGGAGTGCACATTTGCACAATGTAGTTAACATTCCATTGTGGGCAATGTGCTCCCGGTCTCCCTTTGCAATTACAATATTGGAAGCGCCTCTACTACTCTTTTATTCCAATTACGTGATTTCTTCCTTCACACCATCAAAAGGTTTGGATATGGGCCTTGCTTTTACAACTCTGACCTTCAGATAATGGGATTATGAGAAGTGTTTTTTATTCCGCTTTTTTATATAATTGTTAAGCATTGACCACTTACATTACAATCATTCTGCGGAGTACCGGTTTTCTCTTGTAAAAACTAAAACCCAATATTTATTTTAATTTAATATGCATATTTTTCTTTCTATTGCATAAAGTATTGTGTTTGTAGCTATCAGGTCATACATTTTGTACAAATTACTCCTGAGGCGTCTCCACTTTACATCCCGTTAATAAAATTTGAGGTATATACGTCATCTCATTTTAAAAAGCTGAATTGTGTACACTTCTTTGCTAATTGGTTTTTAGCGTTTCTGGCTACACTTTTTTTATTGTTGCTGATGTCGACGGTCTCTATTGCTCCAATCTTTCATCACTAACATTAACGTTATGAAAAAAGAACCTTGTACTACTTTGACAATTACAAAACTAGTGGTATATGAATTCCGTAGCGAGGTAGTGAATTTTTATTTATATCGCACTCAGCCAACCGTTAGGCCAATTATAGGCGTCTCTGTGCATTTATGGGGACTTCCAACCCCACTAACGACTGTCATGATGTTGTTATGACCGCCGGGACCAACTGATATATATATATACATATATATATATATAGATACAGTAATGGTACAAAGCTGAACCACCCGAGGGTATCTGTATGCACAATTCTGAACCAGCCTGACGGACCTGAACCATATATGTGGTTCAGGTAGGTTTTGCTTTAATAAAAATTTATTTAAGCTAACAACATTATTGGTGCAGTCTCGTTCTATTAGCTTAATACTGGCTGCTTGCATCTCACTCGGCTTTGCCGGGTTAAAAAATCACCAGACGGTAGAAATTGCTTGATTAAAATGGCTCAGGTTTGATAGATATATGTATTTTTAAGTTCGAGGCATGTGCGCATTGGGGATTGGCGCTGTTTTGAGTTCTGTATATAGTATATACTTTTTCCGATCAAGCTGAACCAATAGATTTGGCAATAGTGTATTTATGCTTTCGTTATTAAAATCCAGTCCAAAATAGTATGTTAAAGGACAAGTTTCATTAGGAAGGTTTTGCAACACGATTCCAAAGGACGAGTGTATAAATGACTTAGATTAGACTCTGATAGTTGACGGAGTATAGAAGTGTTTTCTTAACTGCGGCCAGCTTTCTTTGTTTTAGCTTTTACTAAAGATGGCAGCCTAGCTGCCGAAATGCGTATTTAGGTTCTACTTAAATATTTTGGTGGTAAGGGGTTATTTCTTAGTATTTAAATAACTTATGACACGAGTTTTTTATGCTTTTTTCTATCTTGTGCCATTTGAGCCATTTTTTATAAATAAAATTTGACATATTTTGACATTTAAAACAAATGCTGTATAAACGAACTCATTTGGGTTTGTAACACTGTAAACGAACCAAAATATAAAAATAGGTTTTTTGCAAAATTATGAGACTCCGTCACATTTTCGAAAAAATATTTTCAGACAAAAATTGTGCCCCACCGCGACT
Organism: Agriotes lineatus; assembly: GCA_940337035.1. Classification (NCBI taxonomy): domain Eukaryota; kingdom Metazoa; phylum Arthropoda; class Insecta; order Coleoptera; family Elateridae; genus Agriotes; species Agriotes lineatus. The sequence goes on along the minus strand of CALNHX010007038.1, from coordinate 31,221 downwards.
TCCGCTGTAATTGCAACTACACCGCACTACAAAATCTGTAACAAATTTTCTCCATGAATTTATGCCTGGGGTTTACTAGGCTCAAAAGTTGAAAGTTGTTGAAAGTTATTTATTAAAGTTACATTCAAAACTTTTACTGCAATCTGTAACCGAACAGAAGATGAAGCTACCACATTAATTTAAGAAACAGATAAAATATAAGCAAATTATTTTTACGGTGGGTACACAGGCATATACCGTCGGGTTAAAAATTCAGACAGGGAAGAAACTATTCTTTATCCACAGGCACAACCACTGAAAGGTGTAAAATACCAGATATTTAACTCCCATTATCTACAATGGTTCGCTCGCTAGGATTTGAAACACCCTGTATACTTAAAACGTTTTTGAGAAAGACTACAGATTTCCGTAGATAGTTTCTTCTATTTCATCAAATAAATTTAGTACAATTTCAAACGTGAGCACGATAAGGGGAGACCATGTACATTTAATGTTCAAAAGGAAATTTGTTGGAGATAACCCAAATAACTGTAAATTACTAAGAAATCAATGATGAATTCCCTGAAATTTTATCAGCTCACATCAACCTCTGGTTTAACGAGAAACTGGTAACAGTGGAGGGTTTATTAAAAAACTAATGTTAAAGATTGATTTATTAATACACTATAATAAGTAGGTAAGTAACGTTAACCAACTAACATTAAGAACGATATTTATTAAAACGATGTAAGTTAGTAACAAAAGTACATACTATAATTATGTTATTATATAAAATAAACAATGACAACAACTAAAGGTAACCCCTTCCACCAAAATATTTAAGGAAAACCCAAATGCGTCTTTAGGGTGAAAGGGGTTACCTTTAGTTGTTATACTTATACCACCGTCTCCATTTATTCTAAACAATGACAATACATACGTCGAAAATAAAAGTAAGTATGTAATAAAAAATTGAAGAAACTTCAAAATACCTACAATAGCCTATGCTGGAATTTTCAATTTTCCAGTGTAAATATTATACACTACCGCTTTGATTGTTGTCTTGTTGTCTTATGCTTGGCAAAGAGGGGCAGTACAATAAATTGGATTACATGCCAATGGCCAGTCAAAAATTCCTGAAAATTTGCAAAACGGATAGCTATTGATGCAAAGATTATCTTCAAAATTTTATCTTAAATCTATTTCTCTTGTTTAAAATAACTGTAAAATTATAAAAATGTAAAACTGAACTTCAATACCCATCACGCCCTTTAGGAAGCACAATTAGGTAAATTACTTTAGCAAGCTATTCTGGTAGCTATCAAGAAAAAGCTGTTACGCCCTATATACGGCTAATTGATATTTTTATTATAGGCAGTATTATTTTACTTGTTATTTACCTACCTTTTGTTTGATTTTGCAGCGCTAAACGCATGATCTTTTGCGATCTCCTCGACATATTAATTACACAATTAAGCACACTCAAGTCCAGCGGTAAATTGTTTTAATAAATGAAATAACTATCACCACGCTACATCAACTTATTACTAGGAAAACCGAAGACGCAATGTGATTTTGATTGTAATATTGCACGGCCGCTCACGGGGGGGGGGGGGGGGTTCCCCCAATGATAATATTGCTTATCACATCCTGCCGGCTGTGAATCATTATGAAGCATTTATAAGATGACCTCGTTATCAAATAAATACAATTTATTTGTTGTAATGTACAATTAATTCATTTCAGAAATATTCCCCTTAAAATGCTGAAATCAAAATGCAGAATTTACTGAAATCTTAATTTTATATCTTTTCCGGCAAACTGATAACAGTAACATAATCCTCGAGTAAATAAAAACTATAAATAACTTTGTATTAACTGTGGCAACGCTGGAATGGTTCAGAATAATTCGTTCAACTACATAAAATTGTATATTTTGGCTCAGGTTAGTGCGAAAAATATACTGGTTCAGCATGGTGTGATTAATATGATAATATGAGTAATTCCAATTTTATTATTTCTATGTATATGTTACAGATTCGGTTCTCCCACCCCATATATACACCCGAATATGCAATTCAATTTTTTCTATCTTTTCTACAAATAGCTGGAGCAGGATAGTATGGAATACCTAATGGTTCAGGTTTAATAGAAGGATGTATATATATATATATATATATATATATATATATATATATATATATATATATATAATGTGTATGAAAAATATGGTCTTCCTCCGGAAAATATGTTTTGAGTTATACCGCCAACAGGCAGACAGACAGGCACACGGAATTGAGAAAACCTGTTTTTCGTCTTCTAGGGACGCTGGAATGTGAAGGTCTGAAGAAATCTCGGAAGGTGATTTTTTCGTGATTACAATACTTCTTTCGTCTTTCAGACGAGGGAAGTAAAAAATACCAGGCGAATGCTCAGCGATCTATTTATACATCGTTCTGTTCTAACTCAAATTATATACTTGTGATGTAGGGTGTTTAATAAATGTCGCATTTGACAAAAACAAATAAATTTAGTATTTATACCTACCCAATCGTTATGGATACAACAATAACGTAAACCAGTAAAAGCGTGACACTAAAAACTGCTACTTTTGTACACCGCCAAGGTTGGCTAAGAATGCGAAATCTGAGTATCTGCATATCCTAGGACTTGAACGTCGATGTGCAACAATACTTACTCTTACTACACGACCAATTAGATTTCCCAAACATTCAAGGCCACAGCAAAAAGACAAAATTTAGCTGTTCTATTGATAGACCTCTGAGCGTTGATGGTTTAAAAAATCTCATGTCTTTGCTAGTTTAATGCTTGGTGTTACTCGTTTCATTGGTTTTTAATGTTTACATTTTAAGACCATTTTTCTCAATTTTTTTAAATGGAACATATTGAAAATTTTATACCGTTCGAAATGGGATAAAAAGTACTACCGAAATCTAAAAGATTTTTTCATAAAAATGAATAACAATGAAGTTAATGAATATATCCGTTACTTTATTTCCACACTGTATACATTTAAATTCCGACATTTAATAAATTTACATCAACATACATATCTAACAGGAATAAAACCGAAGCCAAGCTGTCTAGATATGTAAAATCAATTGGACAAAAATGTTTTCTATATATAGCCCCTAAATTGTATAATGAATTTCAGCATTTTATTAAAACAAACGATATTCAAATAACCGACAGAAACTATAAAAGAACAATTAAATCATTTCTCTTTCAGTTACATTAAATCTTAACTTCAAATATTATCTTTCTCCAACTACACGAATAAAACGCCATATTGTCGAACAATTTTGTATAAAAAGTAAGTCATTTCGGGATGTTCACCAATTGCCTTGGCAACTGCATACTTTTCGATTCATATTTGCACTAATACAAAAATGGACACAAGATAGGGTTTTATAAGGTACATTTTAAATAAAAAACAAACGCCCAGTCAATATTTGGCAATCGTCGTGGTTGTTGCTTATTTTTCTCGTATAGTGATTGCTTATTTGCGCCATGACAGTTCTCAAAAATTCAATTTGAAAACTGTAAAGGAAAAACGGAAGTTGATGTTAGTGAATTATCCGATCCTGAATGTGAAATAAGTTGTACCCCACCTAGTTTAAAGAAGCCAGCTGATAATTCTATACAAGAATTATTACCCGAAAAATCGAAAACAGTTATAGACACCATTTTCTTCGGAAAATGTTTTAAATGTAAAAAACGACATTAATATTGGAAAATACTGCAAAGTCGTAGCATATTTAAAACGAAAATCTAATGGGTACCTACCTGCCGAAAAAATCAAAAACTTTAACTAACGAGCAAATTAAGTAATCATTTTATATATGAAGATCCAGAAGAAAAATATTTAATGAAATGACAAAGGTATGAAATCGGATACTAGTTTTGTAGTTATCCGTAGTTTTAATGCCCAGTGTTTATTTTTTATAGATTGCTCTTATATGTGGCATCGCGGGAGCACTACGGCGTGATGAAACGTTAAATATCGAGAGATCCAAAAAAAAAACTGTTCCTCAGCGGGCTGTGGAAATTCAACATATGAATAATATGTTGGTGACACTGTACGTCAAAGTCAAATTCGAGGTTATCAGGTTAGGTTTCCCGTCAGTTAGGACACAAAATGACGCAAATCCTAACCTGCTAACCTCGAATTTGACATTGACGTACAGTGTCACCAACATATTATTCATACGTTGAATTTCCACAGCCCGCTGAGGAACAGTTTTTTCTTTGGATCTCTTGATATAATACTTGAAGATGTAAGTGATTAGGAATCTGCTTTATTAATGCGAATTCCCGACACCTAAATGAAAAACCGAAGTGTTTTAAAATAACTGAAGACGACTATATAAATCTCTACAGAAGACACAGAGCTCGTCGTCCTAATAACATGAACGAAACCAGATTTTTCATTAAATTCCAAAATGGCAAGTGCCATAGAAGTATTGTTGAAATTCATAAATTAGCTCAATCTCTAAAATTATCGGATTCAAAATTGTACACCGGCCATTCCCTAAGGCGAATATCATTTACATTGATTTCGGAGGCTTTCACGGCCAGTATCATTAAGTAACAAACGACTTCCGGGATTGGACGGTGTCATGATTAAGGTCGAAGAACTCAACGTTTCGCCCACTTTCGCAAGGGGCTTCATCAGGAGTAAACGCAAAAGAGCACGGTAACTCAACGTGTAAACCACGCCAGAGGCGAAACTCTTCTAACGATCGGAAGGAGAAAGGCGACAATTTATAGGCGAATATCGTCGCGCTTCAGCAAGTGCCATCGCGGTTCAGTAGCGGTGAGCGGGTCCTAGGAATTAGCACATTCCACATAGAAGGAAGGGGAAAGCCTTCGTCCCGATTGAGATTGTTAGGGTGTTTGTAAATTTCAATGGCTTCGCGAATCTTTCTGTCAAAGAAGAATGGGAATTTGCAGATAATGGAAGTTTCATCAAAAAGGATTTTATGGCCGGTATCGCGTTGGTGTTCGGCGATGGTTGATAATGAAACGAGACCCGACTTGAGACAGCGCTGGTGCTCAGAAATGCGAGTTTTCTCTGAACGATCTGTTTCACCAATATATACAGCATTACAGAAGCAAGGGACTCTATAAACACCTTTGGATGACATAGTGTTTCATTTATCTTTAGATGAAGGAAGAACCTGTGAGATTTTGCTCGGGGGTTTAAATACTGTTTTAATACTTGGTGGATATAGGGAAGAAAGACTATTGCTGCAAGAGGATCTGGTTTTGGAGGTTTGGGTGGCCGTGGATGAATATGGCGATTGATGGCAGACTGTATATCCCAAGCGCGGTAACCGTTATTCCTAAGAGCTTTCCGAATGTGGTACTTGGTGAACCGCGACGGCATTCGCCTATAAATTCTCGCCTTTCTCCTTCCGATCGGTAGAAGAGTTTCGCGTCCTATGTGGTTTACACGTTGAGTTGCCGTGAGAATTTCTTTACCTTCCCTTGCAAAAGAGTTTCACCTCTGGCGCAATTTACACGTTGAGTTACCGTGCTTTTTTGCTTTTGCTCCTGATAAAGCCCCTTACGAAAGTGGGCGAAACGTTGAGTTCTTCGACCTCAATTATGACACGGTCCAATCCAGAAAGTCGTTTGTTACTTAATCAGTCACATTGTTCGTAAATGCAGATGCTGAGTTAATAGTATTGAAAAGGCATGGAGGATGGCAGTCATCTACAACAGCTGAAAGCTATATTAATGTCTAATAAATTGGACACATCCAAGAAAATTCTCAGACTGAATGACGGCTATAATACGATGTCCTACAATACAACTACCAACACGTTAATAAAAGAAAGCAAGTAAAAATAATATACCATCATGTGCTCCAATACAGTTCACTAACTGTTCAAACTTTACCGTAACATTAAATGTTAACCACTGCAAATAATTTGAGTGATGAGATGTAAATGTACTTTTTGCTATCTTTATTAAACAATTTACAATTATCTACAATGTTTGATTCTAAATAATAAGTCATATTTCCGAATTTACGAGTAGTTGGAGAAAAATAGTATCTTTCATTCGCACAAAAAATGCGTTTTAGGGACGCATAAGACTCGCCGGACGACGCGCAGCGCATCTGTCTTACTTGTCCCGAAATCATGCATTTTTGGTACAAATGTAACAAATAACTATTTGTTTTTCATCATTTGTAACTCACGCAATAAAGAAATAATTTTGTAGAATGATATTACATATTCGTGTAGGGTGAGGCACATAAAGTGTTACAGAGCAATAGCACTCAAACTATTGATCACATCCAAAAATGTTTCAGACAAAAGTTTCAGTGTTCGAAAAGGCCGTCATACTGGACCACCCTATTTTTTTATCGGTGGAGGCGCTAAAACTACGTCAAGGTCAACTCCACTTTTTTAAATAGAACCATGTATTTTTTTTTTTCGATAACATTATTACCGATTTGAAGACAAATTCAGCGACCTGAAACACAAAGCCATTCTAGTCACGCAAAGTATGAAAATAGTCGAAAAATCGAAAAATGCAACAGTGCAACAAACACGAGTCAACACGACGGTGCACCACCCCATTATGCTCTGTGTTTAAGACAAGTGATGAATAAGATTTTTGGCGAAAAGTGGATAGGACGAGGCGGTCCTGTAGCTTGGCCACCTCGATCGCCAGATCTAACATCAGCAGATTACTTTTTATGGGGTTTTGTCAAAGATCGCGTAATGGCGGTAGCACCTACCACGCCTGACTACATGAAAGACAGAATACGACGAGCATGTACCGAAATTACACCACAAATGTTAGCTGAAGTTAGAAGGTCTTTTCATCAGCGAATTAACAAGTGCTTACAAGTCGAGGGTCATCACTTCGAGCATCTTCTGTAGGTAGAACCAAACCAAGGTTAGTGGATCTTTTGAAAGTGATTATTCCGATATTTTTCGATTTTTTGACTATCTTCATACTTTGCTAACTAGAATGACCTTGTGTTGCAGGTAGCTGAATTTGTCTTAAAATCGGTAATAATGTCATCGAAAAAAAATACATAGTTCCATTTAAAAATCTGGAGTTGACCTTGACGTAGCTTCAGCGCCTCCACCGATAAAAAAATAGGGTGGTCCAGTATGACGGCCTTCTCGAACACTGAAACTTTTGTCTGAAACATTTTTGGATATGATCAATAGTTTGAATGCTATTGCTCTGTAACACTTTATGTGCCTCACCCTGTATGTGCGTTGAAGCAGCGAGGTGTGATACCACGCACAGCTACATTTACAGGTAAGTGTTGTAACAATAACTCAATTCAATTCATTTCTTCAATTATGTACCAATTTTGATTGAATTTTGTATTACCAATTTTTTTTTGAATTTGTTATGCATATAATATGATTTATTGAAATGTAGTGTAATTTAATTTAATTCAATTTACGTTAATAATTATTGAAATGCAATACTGAAATGAAAAGTAATATTCTAATATTCAATTCTAATATCTAATCTCTAATATGTACCCTCTCTGTATAGAGTTCAAATAACAATTACAACGAGAGCAACTTTCTTATAATCCCAAGAAGCGAAAAACATGAGACCTGGCTGCGCAAAGCTCTTCACGGTAGACATGCTCACGATCTAAATCAACCTCGGGTCGATAAGTATGAATCGAACGCATGGTTGGTTACGGGTTACTTGTTTCCCGAAACCGCAGGTTTTCTGTTAGCCATACAAGATCAAGTAATTAATTATCACAAAAAGCTACAGAAAACATATAATCAAAGATGGAACAAGTGATGATTAAAGCTGATATTATATGCAAATGCATATTTTGTATAACTGATATGCCGGCGAAACTTTTTGCATATGTATACTAATTATGTGAAACCAAATCGTTTAAGCCAAGTTTCATTTTGCATATTTTGCATATTTATACGATTTTGAGCATACTTTCTGGATTTTTGCATATGTGGTTATATTTAGCAATAATTTGTAATGTATGAACTTTTTGAGATTTTTTTGTAAAATTTACTATTTCATTAAATTATTAATAAATTTTTTATGTGCAACTGAGATATATACTTTTACTTCCTGCAGCTGGAATGCAGTGCGCATATCGAAATAAGTGGAGGCAAGGGGAAGTCTCTGTTAAATTTTTTGACTATATAAACACAGACTGCCAGCAACCCCACTTTTCCTGTAGAAACAATGTATAAGGAATCAACCAACATAGAATCCATTTCACGAGTGTTGGGTGAATAATAGTCTGGCGGCGTTAGAGGAAATCTCATTTTTATGTTGCTTACAACGTAAAGTTGGCGTTGGTAGGCCATGTTTATATAGTCAAACGTTAAAATGAATGGCGTTTTTGAATATAAATTAGAAAAATAAATATTCTTATACAAAATAATTAAAATCTTTACATTATTTAGAAAACCCCTAGTTATTTAAAAAAAATAGAGCATATTATGTGCATATATTATAACTTTGGGTGCATATACCTAACAAAATTTATGCATATATATATGCGCATATTTTCGTACATTTGAGTGCATATAATTATCAGCTTTAGTGATGATACATGTAGATTATGCAAGTAATGCCCTGAGACGATACAAAACATTATATGAAGCTGCCATACGATAACACGGACGGATTACAAATATAGACATAACAACGTAGCTAAAATTCTTCACTAAAAGTTGGCAGAGAAATATTCACTTATCACTAGCAATCCTCCATATTGCCAGTATGATCCTGAAAAGATATTATAAAATGAATGGGTAAAACTATAATGAGGTAGAACTATTTTAACAGACAGGACCATTCATCAGAATCGCCCAAATAATACGCTCTTGGATAAGAAACACGGGGTAGCCTATCTTATAGATATCACAGTGCCAAATACATCTAATCTACAAGCAACATACACCGAAAGGAAATAAAAGTACACCGATCTATTAATAGAAATCTCTCAGATATGGAAACTTAACAAAGCTTACGTAATACCCATTGTACTTTCGGCTACTGGAGTCATTCCTCTATCCTTACATGACTCCTTAAATACGCTGAAATTAGACTAAGATTGTATATATTGTTGCAGAAAGCAGTGATTCTTAACACTAGTAACACCGTAAGAAAAGTTTTTAACATCTATAACTAATAGATACAAATAACATACTCACCTACTTTTGGTTAATTGCGACCCGTTATGTGTAAAAACCGTAAAAATCATTACGAGATTAACATTCTGATAATAATAATAATAATTATAACAATAATAATAATAACGCAGAGGAGTATATCCATGTGGAAGCATCCAAATGGTATACTTTGGTGAGTAGCGACACCACGGACTTCAGCTCTTCATAGTGGACCAGGGGACCACTGGAAGTATAAATGCCCCTGCTTCAGTACAACCACACAAATCAATATGTGGTTCGACAGGGCTCTACTGAAGTGGAATTTATACACCCTGTAAGCTGGCAGTAGCTTAAAAATGCAATCACCCATACGCAAATATGGAGAAAAATAAAAATAAGCGATTGAATCGCCAAGCCTCGGATGCTTCAGGAAGTAGGGCTGTGCCTGACGCGGGACACGAGCCCGACGACAACAGCAATAACCAAGAAGTTTCGATTCAAAATTCTGCCAACCGTGTTTTAGCAGCAATTCAGTCAGCTACCACTAAGGCAGGAAAACCTTGACAGAGCATGAAATGGTCAGTCGAAATAAACATGAGTGTCATGCGTTGTTATTTCAAAGCTACAAAATTAGAAACCGATTAGACCATGTACCGAGCACGAATGCATACACTTTTTATAAATCAATATCCATATCTCACTGTAACAGAACAAACAATCGCCGACCAACGAAGTGCAATTCTAAGCAAGGGACTATTATCACAACAAATAATAGAAACCATCAGAGCAGAACTAGAAAGTGAACTAAATGAAGGAAGACAAACTGTGAAACAAGTAGACAGAGAACTACAAAATGAAGGCCTGAATGAAGAAATAAAACACAGTAGTAACGAAAATGATATAGCCCAAGAGTTTATTCCTGTAGCTTATAATGAAGTCGGAAACCAGGTAAGAATAGAATGTACAGCAAAAACAAACCAGATTAATCTGAGAGAACCACTGCTAGATGAACTAAACACCACTCTAACGATGTATAATGGAACGGACCCAGCTAGAAGACCAGTGATCCCTAAACAAAATTAATCTGTCAAACTAGCACAAATAGTGGAAACTGTTAATATAATTTTACCGGAATATCTAGCACAAACCAGTAATTTCGCAGAATTTCACTCTTTGTTATACTGCGCCGCATTTGTATGTGCAAAAGGAAATGGCGCAAAGATTAATGATTTACCGGAAAAGAAATGCGAGCCCAGAAGAACACCTGATTGGCAGCTACGGTTGCAAAGCAAAATCGTCAAACTGCGAAAAAATGCGAACCGTTTAACTCTCTATATTCGTGGCCAAAGAGGAAAAGGGCTGTTACGAGAAATTAAAAAAATATTTAAAAATTATAAAATACATACAACACATGAAGAAGACAACATAAAAGCAGAAGAGTTTCTAGCTGCGCTAAAACAAAAACTAAAAGCGTTGTCTAAAAGACTTAGACGTTACACGGATAGTAACAAAAGATTTGAAAATAAACTCTTCCATGATCGAGAAGGAAAATTTTACCGTCTAATTGAAGGTCAAAATAACAATGAGTCACAGCCAAATATGGATGACATTCAAAACTTTTGGACAAACCGCTGGTCCGACGAGATAATACACAACAAAACAGCAAAATGGATCAGTGAAGAAACAAATAAAATACGACTCACAAATGAGATGGAGTTCACCAATATAACAAAAGAAAACGTTACCAGTATAATTAGTAAAACACATAACTGGAAAGCACCAGGCAATGATAACATCCATAATTACTGGTTAAAGAAGTTCACAAGCGCACAAGAAAAGTTAACGAACCACATAAATGGCTTTATTATAAAACCCGAATCCATGCCGAACTTTCTCTCCGAAGGAATTACCTATCTTCACTACAAAGATGGTGACTCTAGTGACCCAGCCAACTACAGGCCTATAACATGCTTACCAACTATATTTAAAATTCTAACTGCTAGTATAAGCGAATCAATTTATAAACACTGCAAAAACAATAGTATACTGGCTGAAGAACAAAAAGGGTGTAGAAAAAATTCACAGGGTTGCAAAGAACAACTGATAATCGACCTTACAATAATGACCCAAGCCTACAAGAAAAACAGAAATATTTATACAGCATATATCGACTATCAAAAGGCATATGATTCTATTCCACACAGCTGGTTGTTGGACGTCTTGAATATATACAAAATGTATCCAACTGTTATTAACTTTCTGCTGTATAATATAACTACCTGGAAAACCAGTATCCAAACACGACTCCATGGCAAAACAATAACTACAAAACCAATCAATATTAAACCCCTTTGGTTCTGTTTGTCAAACCCACTTTCGAGAATGTTGAACAATGGAAATTTAGGATATAAAATTACAAGTCTGGGTGATACTTCTATTCGATTGTCGCATTTAATGTTTATGGATGACATTAAAATATACTGCAGTACTTCTCAACATGTAAAGCAAAGTTTGAAAATAATAGAAACATTCAGTAAAGACATAAACATGAAATTTGGATTACATAAATGTAAGACACAGTGTAGAAATCGAGGAAGAAGAGAAATAATCGACCACGAAATAGATAATGAAAAAATAAAAGGCATGGAGGAAGGCGAAATTTACAAATACTTAGGGATAAAGCAGTCAAGATTAACAGATGAACAAGTAATGAAAACTAAATTAAGATCAAAAGTTATACATAGAATCAATAAGCTAATTAAAACTAAGCTCAATGGTAAGAATTTAATGAAAGCTATTAATACTTACACGGTTTCTTTATTCACGTATTCGTTTGGAGTTATTCATTGGACAGATACCGATCTTCAAAATATACGACGTGCCATCAGTAATGTGCTTACTACTGCGAAGTCCCATCATCAACGATCCGCAGTAGAGAGACTCACTCTACCACATGCTGAAGCCGGGCGAGCATTGATAGACATTAGCAATCTACAAAATAAACAGAAGACATTATTAAGACAGTATTTTTTCACAAAACAGGAAACGTTAGATTTACATCGTGCCATAGTCTTGATAGATAATAAATACTCACCACTTAACTTTGCGAATGACATGCAGCTACCGTTAGTATCAAAAGAGGAAAAGCATCAATCATGGTACGGCTATCACGGAAAAAAGTTGGTCCCGGTTGTCATAATAACATCATGACAGACGTTAGTGGGGTTGGAAGTCCCCATAAAATGTACAGTGACGCCTATAATTGGCATAACGGCTGTTGGCGGAGTGCAGGATAAAATAAAATAAAATAAGAAAGCGCTTCACGGTAGACACTCCCACGAACTAAATCAACCACATGTCGACAGAATAGCGTCGAACGCATGGTTGACTATCTCCGGGATATATCCAGAAACAGAGGGTTTCATGCTGGCGATACAAGATCAGGTCATTAACACTAAGAATTACAGAACATTTATTATCCGAGATGGGACTGAAGACGATTCCTGTAGACGATGTAAAGCTGCACCTGAAAATATACATCATATAATATCAGGATGTCAAATGATTGCTCAAACGGAATACAAATTAAGGCATGACAACGTAGCAAAAATTTTGCACTCTAAACTAGCGGTCAAATATTCACTGGATGGAACAGAAATTCTTTACTATAAATACCATCCTCAAAAAGTTTTAGAAAACGACCTAGCTCTGCTGTATTGGGATAGAGGGATCATTACTGATCGAACAATCGCGCATAATAGACCAGATATCACCTTAGTTGATAAGCACATAAAATTTACATTTTTAATAGACGTAACAATACCTAATAGTGCGAATTTACTAAACGCTTATGCAGAGAAAATTACAAAATACACAGACCTGGCTTACGAGCTGCAGCAGTTATGGAAAATGGAAAAGGTATACATCTTACCTATTATTATATCTGCTACCGGAATTATTCCTCATACACTTCGTAAGTCTATCAATCGTTTGGAAATTCAAGAAAAGCTGCAAATTAATATGCAAAAATCTGTGATACTAAGTACATGTAACATCGTCAGAAAGTTTCTAAATAATGACATCAATTAACTTACCATATCAGTATATTACTTACCTCCACCTTGGTTCTGGACCCGTGAGGTAAAAACCCCACACATAGTGTGAGAGAAAAAAACATAATAATAATAATAACAGAAGCTCAGAAGTCTAGGACAGCACACCAACACCTTTATCGAAATTCAGAAAGCAGTCCTACTTAGTACATGCCACATAGTGAGGAAATTCTTACTGGACAATACATGAAACACAATGATTAGCCCACTCCTTTTGATTCTTGAATCCGGGACGGGCTATAACCCCAACATTGGTTGCAAATTTGCATGTCAATTCATAATAATAATAATAATAACCATAATAGTGAAACTATCTATGAGATCAATTCGCCAGCAGCTGCTTTAAGAACAAATTTAATGTAATTAATGTAGGTTAAGTTAAAAGTAAAATGTTGTACTGATATTTAAATTGCGAATTAAATAATTTCGAAATTCACTAGCTATATGTTGTTGTCAATACAACCGTATATACAGTTTATGTGATATGTGTTCAAATTTTTTAATTCCAAACCATGCACAAAAGTTCTAAACTCTATAAATATGTCATTATCTTAGGCCCAAGATGGACCGTAAATTTGACTGCAGCAAACAAATTGGGGCAGAACTAATGTTTTGCAAAGGATTTACTTACATTTGGTAGATAGTCTACAAGGATAAGTTAACTTGAGATACACTTTCTTTAAACGGTTAATTACATGTGATTCAAATCGTGTACTGTTATAAATAATAAAGCCTAGGCTTTGTGCTGCACTAAATACCAATCAGACTACACCATCAAGGTCTAAATTTACAGGGTTTGCACATTGCACTTAGTTTCAAGTTAGTACGGTTACCAAAAAGTAATATAGCGGATTTAGTTGGATTAAACTTTAACCAATGTTCTCCACATAAAATGAGGGGAAGCGCAGATGCTGATTAATGTCAAATAGGGCAAGTAGTGTCATCGGCATACATATGAGTTATCTAAATATTAATTAAATGTAGATGTATAAGTCACGTACAAGAGATGACCAAGCATAAAGTGCTATGTAAATGCATACATTTTATACGCGTTGTTGCAGTAATAGACTGTATATTAAAAAATAAGTATAGATTGTCCAAACGGGACCTGTTCTTAATAATATTGAAAGTAACAAGAAGAACATAAAAGTTTTATATAATTATCGTATATCTTGGATGATCTTTGACCAGTTGTGGTGCCCAAAGTCGATAAAAGCATTTATTTATCGCACACAATACATTCGCGTACGACTTGGGTTCTCCAAAAACTCACACACAAGTCAAAAAATGAAGCAGTCTGAATACCCACCAACATTCAAATTTATAAATCATTCATTCTGCAACACTCGTAAAGGGCCTACAAAGCATCGCTGCACAGCTCAGAATCTGCAAGTACGACGTGGATCCTTAACAAAATTTACTTTAAATAAATTTTATGTTGTTCGGTCTCAGGTTACCAATAAAGTGGTTTGCACTTTAGGAACTGTTATAATGATCTTACCCCGTTAACCATTTTGGAACTAAAGTTGGTTCAATAAGGTATAACTGGTCGAATGCAGGCTTTCACGGCCGTTGTCCATAATGGTAGGTTCTTCCGGGTTATGCCGTGGTCGTCGATTTGAACTTGATCTTTCGCTGCTCATGCTATCATTTCTTCAGAAGACTGATGTTGGTGTCTTTTGCTCCTGGTTATATACCAAGAAGCCGTTACGGTTGGCTGCTCATGTAGATCTAGTATGTTATTGGGACTTGTAGTTTTTCCGCATGGTTGCTCACGTGAAACTTGTTTATGAATGGATTGGTTTTGCAGAGCTACCTGCCATGTGTTACTAAGGCGGTAGCCGTCTTCTCGGTTGAAATTGTTTGAATACTTAATAATTACTAGGGATTCACGAATAACACGAGGGAAGTATTTTTTAGTCCTGGGTAGTATGTAGTATGGTCGTAAGTTATTCTGTGATCTCCTGGTCCTAATACGTATTCTGAGATGGCTGATTTTCGTGTTTCCATCGTTCGTCGTGCAAGGGTTTGCTGTACCGCTATGTTAATACGGAATGATTCTTGATTAGAGAACTGCCGTCCGACATTTGATGAAAGTTCGTTTTTAGAAAGCTCGCTTAGAGCGACGTACCATAATCAACTTTGACGTTACCGAAATTTCTTAGCTGCACGCGCACAAAGTGTTTTTCGTAAAGCACTACACACTATTCACTTTGACACTCGCTGCTTTATGGGCTCCGTTACATTTTTTCCTATGCTCCATATGCCGTCAACCACGCTATAATTTAGAATGAAAGAAGAAAGTGTATGGTTTACGGTGTCAAAGGCTTTGTTGAAATGCAGTGAAACAATTATACGCGCTTTACCTTAAACATTAGCTTACAGGTATAACATCATTTAGTACAGGGTGTTCCATTTTGGATGGGATTAAATTGATCTCTTCGTTAGTGTTAAACCTAAAAGGAAATGGTTTGCATATTATCCAAATTTTCGAAGGCAACACCATGGTGAAAATAGAATTTAAATATATCTTCGGATTACAGTCGGAACACTTGCAAACTTCCAACTGAGTGTAAAAGAGCTGACGTTATTCTTGCACCTAGAGGGCCTAAACCTACTGGATATAAAGACTTAGAACTCATTAGACTGTTCCGGCTTTATGTAAAGTAAAAGGTTATTGGTGCTCACTTGAGAGATTATCCGGAGCAATACAAAATCTTATATAGTATTCCATCTGGTTTTGGTCCGCATCTTAACTGTACTACACATCTACACAGTCTCCCATTTTAGATGAAATTAAAAAATCTTTGTTATTATTAGAGCTAAAGGAAAATGGTTAAGAAATTCTGTGATAAACTTTTCGATGACAACATGATGGTAAAAACAGAATTCAAATATAATAAAAACAATAATAAATTGTTTTCCATAACTAATATCTCTTATGGTTGCCGAGCTGCAGTCGAAAAATTAAATATGTAACATTGTTATGCACTTTCTATCTATATTAAATAATTTAATCTAGCTAAAATTTATATGTTGTCGAAACCTAGTTTTTTGGTTACGATCTAAAACTTTGGTTTTGCAACATAAGTTGTGGTTTATAGTTTACACTTTATCACAGTTAATGTTAGTAATATAATAGTCATATATTAAACTGGTTAGACCTGTCAGGGCCATGGATGAAGATGCCTTACAAAAAAACACACTTTGTGTGGTAAATAAGAGACTCAGTCTACATTCAGAGGAAGAATACGAAGAAAAAAACAGAAAAAGTAATGTTGGTATAATTTGGCGTATTTACCTGTATTTTTATGCTGAATTTGGTGACTGGAAAAAATTGGTATCAGTTTCAGAAGACTTTCTACAAGAATTTATTTTTTCAACTCCACTGCTGGATGTTCACAAGAATTTCTTCACAAAAATAATAATCTTTTGTTTGAAATGAGCGAGAGCAGTAGTTTACGCAAGAAACCGAAACTAAAAATTGAAATGTAGGTACTTAGTCATGAAAAATGCAAAGTTGACTAATAGGTAATTAATTTTTTGCACTACTAGTCTCAGAACGCATCGTTATTGGCCTATTTTTAGGTCGTGAAGTTGATTTTCTCCACCAAGGGAGAGAAAGTAAAATAAACAATTTTCACCGTGGTAACTAATAAATTGCTAAGTTACCAAATATGACTATTTTGATTTTGACGTTTTAAAGAGCTGTATTGTCAGGTTGACAGTTAAAATATTTTCGAAATTTGTTGGGAATTTAGGTATTAAGCCGTTTGGTAGTGCAAAAAATAGTATATACACCACGGTAGCGATACGTCTTATAACCTTCGCGCTTTAGATACTTCGCGCTGCGCGCTCAGTATCTAATATGTGCTCAGGTTATAATACTGCGCTTCGCTACCTTGATGTATAATATACTATTTTGCACTACAGGTCTCAGAACGCACCGTTATTGGCCTATTTTTATGTCGTGAAGTTGATTTTCTCCACCAAGGGAGAGAAAGTAAAATAAACAATTTTCACTGCGGTAACTAATAAATTGCTAAGTTACCAAATATGACTATTTTAATTTTGACGTTTTAAAGAGCTGTATTGTCAGGTTGACAGTTAAAATATTTTCGAAATTTGTTGGGAATTTAGGTATTAAGCCATTTGGTAGTGCAAAAAATAGTATATACACCACGGTAGCGAATCATATTATAACCTTCGCGCTTTAGATACTTCGCGCTGCGCGCTCAGTATCTAATATGCGCTCAGGTTATAATACTACGCTTCGCTACCTTGATGTATAATATACTATTTTGCACTACTAGTCTGAGAACGCATCGTTATTGGCCTATTTTTAGGTTCGGAAGTTGATTTTCTCCACCAAGGGAGAGAAAGTAAAATAAACAATTTTCACCGTGGTAACTAATAAATTGCTAAGTTACCAAATATGACTATTTTAATTTTGACGTTTTAAAGAGCTGTATTGTCAGGTTGACAGTTGAAATATTTATGAAATTTGTTGGGAATTTAGGTATTAAGCTGTTTGGTAGTGCAAAAAATAGTATATACACCACGGTAGCGAATCGTCTTATAACCTTCGCGCTTTAGATACTTCGCGCTGAGCGCTCAGTATCTAATATGCGCTCAGGTTATAATACTGCGCTTCGCTACCTTGATGTATAATATACTATTTTGCACTACTAATCTCAGAACGCACCGTTATTGACCTATCGTTAGGTCGTGAAGTTGATTTTCTCCACCAAGGGGAGAAAGTAAAATAAACAATTTTCACCGTGGTAACTAATACCTAAATTGCTAAGTTACCAAATATGACTATTTTAATTTTGACGTTTTAAAGAGCTGTATTGTCAGGTTGGCAGTTAAAATATTTTCGAAATTTGGTGGGAATTAGGTTTTAAGCCGTTTGGTAGTGCAAAAAATATTATATACTGCGATGGTATTAAGCCCTAAAAACTCATCTCCGAAAGCATTGCCAAACTAATGAGCATTTCATTAAATCTCAGGGTAAGGTATTTTATATAACTGCAAGGCTAAACTTTGAATTTAATAGATTGAATGCATTGGTAAAGAGATGCCAATTAATAGCAGTATAATTAATGAAAGAACGGTTTAAGCAAAGCTCAATTCTCACAAGGATCTAAGCTGAATGTAGGATAGAATTTAAAATCTGAGGTTTGTGCAAAGTAATAACCGTAATATTAATTACAAAATGGTTTGCAAAGAATATAATTGAAGCG
Organism: Agriotes lineatus; assembly: GCA_940337035.1. Classification (NCBI taxonomy): domain Eukaryota; kingdom Metazoa; phylum Arthropoda; class Insecta; order Coleoptera; family Elateridae; genus Agriotes; species Agriotes lineatus. Next base: position 12,717 of record CALNHX010007038.1, on the reverse strand, counting down.
AATAATTCAAAGAAAGTTAAACAGTGAAATATTTGTCAGGGTTTTAAAAGAATAGTAAGAAAAGCTAGATAAGCTAATAAACGGTGCAACGAGCAACTAAGAAGGTTGAAATTAAGGCATTTGATGGAAGATTGTAAGAATCAACAAGCCAGAGTTAATAAAAATTCAAGAATAGGACACAGCAGATAAACTTAAAATTGTGTGGAATAGTAGACAGAGAAAATCAAGCGACGTCTTGGTGAAGGAAGTACTTTCATAAATTCAATCAGTGCAGTGACTTATGTGAACAGTTTAAAGCAAATTAACAAACGTGCAGTGACGCAAATACTTGATTAACTAATTATAAATGTGGACCATAATATTAAAATAAGTGTTTGTAAATAAGTTGTAGATTTTAGACAAAGTTATATTTATAAGTAAGCATTTTGAACTTGATTCACATCCGTTTTTATTTAAGATTAAAACTAGCAATTGTTTATAGCGGATATTGGAGAACAAATTTCTTTTACAATAAAAATTATACCGGCCAAATCAGTGCAACTTTGTGGTACTGTGGTGCTATTTTCATCAAAATCCAACATCATAAGTTGTATAGTTCTCCGAAGCACGAGCACATAACCTCACATCGGGACCAGCCGTTACGATCTCTGCGTGGAAGCTACGAGTCGAGACAGCCCAGAGGGGAAGACACCAGTGCCTAAAGCAGCTACGTGAGGACGTGCCCGAGAAGTTGCAGCAGCAGCAGGTCTATAGCAGTCCGACAACGAGGCCAGCGTCGTCGTCGAGTCCGATAAGTTCCGCAACAACAGGTACTGTCTACATCCCTAAAATAAGCTAAGTGAGTACCGGGAAGTTTATGCTTGTGCACCAAGAGTCTTACCCAAGGCAATAAAAGCCGTATTCATTGCCGAAAAGCGAATCCAAGCCGCAAATTAGCCCAACTCCACAATTTGGGGTTATGTGACAGTTAGATCCTGAAAAGACACCAGTTGAAACAATTGGCGCTTGGATCTGGGCCCCTTTTAACAAATGTTAGAAAAACAAATAATGTAAATGCCGCGAAACAGCCTAATTTAAATATTTACCGGTGGAACTGTGATAAATTTTCACTTTATTTTAATTTCACGATCGCAATTGTCCGTGGAAACAATTTTGATTTAACGTATGACCTAATTTCGAATATTTGTTTGTGCACAGTAGTGCGAAGACGGAGTACAGATCCGTATTCAGTTGAATTAAGAATTATACATTCAGCCCAACTGAACCTAACCGAGAGACAGGGTAATTGCTTTACTGAAATTTTGAGCTAGCCATAATAATTGTTAATAATTGTAGATAAATAAAATATCAACAGGGCATATAACCATTTATTTCAACGAGTTATTACGTTACAACTCCTTTTAATCGACTTAGAAATAAAATATTTGCGAGGTGGTTTTTAATTATTTATTTAATTTATTATATTAAATTTAAAGCTGTCATTAACCATAGCAAATATAAATGGAAAGCCCAACATGGAGCTGTCATAACCTGTTCAATACACCACGGTAGCGAATCGTCTTATAACCTTCGCGCTTTAGATACTTCGAGCTTCGCGCTCAATATCCAATATGCGATCAGGATATAATACTGCACTTCGCTACCTTGATGTATAATATACTACTATTTCCGTTTACCTCGCTATAAATAAACGACGATATCTGAATTTCCTGGTAACGATTTTCCTGTACGTCGAATGAAGTGTTCTTGGAACAAAAGCAAGTCCTATATTTTATGCACGATGCTCATCCACCTCATTTTGCCCGAGAGAACAGGCGATTAATGCTGTCAAGTTAAAACGGATTCAAGGTAGATGAAATTAATTCTTACCAAAATTTATGGTTTTCCGAATTAGTAGGTTACAATCTTTCGAGTCTATCTTCTCGAAAACTGCTGTTCTCAGCTATTATAAACAATATTTTTTATGGGCAAAGACTTAAGTTACTAGAATCGTCAACTGGATATGACGAATACCTTAACTTAAAAAACCATCGCGGTGGAAACTACCTATACCAAATTTTTCAAGATCATCTAATTTCGCATAAAAACTACATTTATATATTATTTTACTTAGATAAAAACACGGTTTGTAGGATTTTTTAAAATGTTGTAGAGTACTATCACGCCTAAGAGGAATTTCTTACACCTGTATTTGATTATTATAATAATCGCAATCACAGTTTACATTTAGTTAAAAGAGCTAGCAAAACTCGATTCTGTTCCTTTATCGCCGTTAACTAAATTTAAACAACAGTAAATTAAACAAAATAGTCTTCGATAGTAACTGCAAAGAAAAACCACTACGTTTCGATTATATTATGGCCAAAAACCAATAAAAGACAAGTTATAGGTAAAGTTCAAAACGACATAGATACTAGAACCTGCATGTTCGACAACCTGTAAGGTTTTTACATATTACTCCTCATTTATTTCATAACATCGATTAAAATAAGTTAATAAAAATGTGTTTATAGAACGTTTGTACTGCCAGGAAGTTTTTTATGTTATCATCTAACTATGAAAACAATATGTTATCAAGACATCTTTCTTATGTCAAGTTTCTGTGAACTTTTATGGTGTCACCTTAAAGTTTGATTTTGCCATTTTTATAACAATTTAAAAAAGTGAACATGAGTGATTTGAAACTTAAACACAGAAGCGTCATAAAATTTCTATCGAAAGAAGGCAGTGGCTCGAAGAATATTCATGAGAGAATGGCGGCGGTGTATGGAGAAAATAGCCTGTCGTATTTTCAAGTCAAATATTGGTGCAAGCAGTTCAAATGAGGCAAGAAATCCATTGACCCAAAGTGCGGAAGTCATTTGGAAGCACGAACTGAAGAAATAATCAACCAAGTTGAAGATTTGGTGTTGCCTGACCGTCCAGTAAGAGTTTCAGTTATTGCTAGAGAAATAGGAATATCAGAATCGAGTGTTTTTCAAATTCTACACCAAGATTTGGGAATAAGCAAAGTGTCGGCACGATGGATTCCCAAGCTGCTCAGCCCTGAACATAACTTTGCAGACGACAAATTTGGGAGGAGAATTTGACTGATTTATCCCAAAATGAAAACCTCTTCTATAGAAGGATAAGGATAAGGGCTCGCCTCCACCCAAGAAAGCAAAGACGCAATTTTCTGCTGGAAAAGTGATGGCCTTAGTTTTCTAGGACGCGGAGGTGAGTATATGCCTAAAGGGGACTACAATAACGGGGAATTTCTACAATTCTACATACAACTAATAACTTGCAAGCGGCTATGCGCGAGAAAAGACCCCAGAATCATGCTCAGAAAACTCTGCTTCTGCACGACAATATTGCGGATTGCATAAAGCACAAATCGTTCAAGCAGTAGTCAGTCAATGAATGCGGTTTTGAGGAATTACAGCATTCATTTAACCGTCCCGACCTCGCTCCCAGTGACTATTATCTCTTTCTAAAACCCAAAAAACACTTGAGAGGGTGTCGCTTTAAATCCAATGACGACTTGGAAAACGCTGTGGAGTCGTATTTTACAAAATTACCAATTTTTTTTCGAATGCATAGCGTTATTAGAAAAACGTTAGAATAAGTGTGTTAGTGCAAATGGTTCTTACGTTGAATTTTTTTTTTCTAACTCGTTTTCATAGCTAGGTAGATAACATAAAAACTCCCATCGTACATGTAATCCACATATGAAAGAACAGCATGATAAATGCACGTTGAATATCGAAACCTTCAAGAAACAGAACGCGAAAATATGCTTTTCTCATTTTCTGGGGCCGTGCTGCGTGCTCTAGTGCTAATACTGTTCATTTAATTCTGGGATCGTGGTGTCGGGCTGCCAACTTCCAGCCGGCAGTGATTGCTTATTGAAGGAAGGAAATTTAATATTTCATGTTACATAAGGTGTTAAAATTTAAACTTCTGTAACAGATTTAATATGCGGGTTCATTAAATTATAGTGGGAAGCAACCTTAGAAACGAAAGATCTGTATGGAATAATAATATTTCTTATGTATTGTGGTTGTTATTTGATACTATTGTATGCATGGCAACGAAGCGTATAAATATATGAACTGCATGTCACACAATGTTATTTATTTCTACTATAATATTTATAGAAACAAAGCATTAAATTTCTAAAGTAATATATGCATCGACATACTGCAAAAAGCTTTTCCGAGTGTTTTTAAAAAGTATTGAATAATGTAGTCACTACTACGAAATTAGTGGTAAAAGAATTTGAAAATGCTGTAGTCCAAGAAAAAGCTGAAATCTTGTCTAATGTTACAATATTGAATTAAGTATTTTACATTTTGAAAACACTTGTAGATCAAATTTTAGATTTACACGAACTGACTGTCAGCTTATATTAAAAAGAAGAAGTTTAGAATATATAAAGTTGTAAAATATGAAGACACAGCTATCTACTCCGAGAAACAATTTTCACCGGTTCTTCTTATTTTTTTCTTACCATCTGTGTATTACGAAAAATGATATCCATCAAAGTTAACTTATTACCAGCTACTGATTTTCGCTTATCTAGTAACCAGGAAATTAAGTCAATCGAAATTAGTGATAAAAATCTAATATTTTGCGTCTAAAATAAAAAAAATCTTCTAAGAGACAGGCATCTTTATGGCAGACAGTCTACCTAAGCAATTTCGAATTCATTTCGTTTTACAAAACGATGATATAAGCTCATTAATTCGTCCGTTTTCCGTGGGCTAAAGACAGCCTCTCACCATTGTGGCGCCGCTCTATCTACATTTAGCCGAACAGCAAATTGATACATATTGTAATGGTTTGCCGCCCACAGCAATTCTGATTGCTTAAGTAACAGAATGAATAAGGTCAAAAGGAACATAGAATTAAATATTTTATTTATTTCAAGATAATCAGTATCTTACATTAATAAGTGCACTTGATGTGAACAGCAGTAACTAATAATTTGAGGGATAAGAGTTAGCATAAGATAAAGCAGGTTTCAGAAGGGTTACGTTCAGAAATTCAGATATGATAAATGTTCAGAAGAGCTAATGCATTTAATTTGTAACTGACGGATTTGAGTAACGTCAAACATAATGTGAATAAAATGATACAGAATGATTTGCTAAGTACATAAATTGTATGAGCGTTATGTATTAAAAGTTTATAGGCCAGCAAACGGCAAGTTAACTGAAAGGTAAACGAAAAACAGTGCTAGCAAAGCAATAATTGCAATAGAGCTATGGGAAATGTAAGTGCATCGATCGAAAGACAATTAGTGAGATGCTAAAAGAACTCAAGTGTATCAATTTATTATAAACCAAACTAAAAATTAAAAGCAGAGCAAAGTGCAGTGACATTTATTGCAAGAAAAAGACTATTTTAGTAGTTAGGCAAAAACATAATATCAAATCCGTAGTCCGTAAATTGAAACATGTAACCAAACCTAATTTATTTTAAACATATGAAAATCTAGTTGCTAATTGACATGACAGTCATTTGTGAATAATAACAAAATAAGCTTGTAACATTTGTGTTGGGGTCAGATTGAGCTTCTCAATTTACCGCATCAAATTATAAATAAAAAGTATTTAGTTATTCCAATTGTGTGTACAGTTATTAAGCAGTGTGCAGAGCATCTGTGGGTATAATTTGTCAAGTGCGAATAACTTGGGGGGTCCATTTCCTTATGTAAGCAGCATTTCCCAGCAAGAATAGTGCCTGCTACGTGTAGAGAGGACCTTCAGGAGCCCGTACGTGTAGGAATTCCAACCAACAAGCCATTCCAAGTGAATAATCCCCGTAGTGTCGTTGAGAAGGGCATCCAGCATCAAAACCGTAGTCCGTAAGTTCAAACATGTAATCAAACCTAATTTTTTTCAGCATATGAAAATCTAGTTGCTAAGTTATGAGACAGTCAATTGTCGCTAATGAATTAAACAAGATGAAAAATTTCATGTTGGGTGCAAGTTAAGCTCCACTTTTTCTACAGAAATTAATAATAACAAGTCATTTTGTTGAGTCAAATTTGTGTTGGAGTTTTTACCAGTGTTACTGGGCATCTGGACGTGTAGTTTTTAAAAGCGCAGGAGATCCAAAGATGGTGCAATTAGGCAAGCAAGTTTCCACCTGCTGCGGCGTTGAGTGCGAGCCGACTTCGGTGACGATTTTGAGGCAGTTCCAGACATCGGAAAGCAGATTTTTTGGTGCTACGTAGAGAGGAAAGCTATAGCAGCCCGTGGGTAAAAGAATTAAGACCAGCAACCTATTTCGACGCCAGTATTTGTCGTGGCATCCTGCCAGTGTGCCAAGCAACAGCGTAGCGTTTCTTCAAAAGGTAAAATTTCACAGCAAGGACTTTGTGCAGCCTTGTAGAAACTGGGGTTCGTCAAGATAAGCCCTTTCCGAGAAGTTCAACGTTTTTCCAGGATCCCAGGTCCATTCAGCTTCGAATAATTTAGATAGCATCCCTAGAAAGTGCGATTTAACGCGGAATTTGCAGTTTTTTCGGAAATAGGACAAAAGCACATCAGAGCTTGGGTTTTGACGTCATACTGAAACAAAGCGAGGCTACCCGTTGCTACGTCACAGAATTAATCGTATTTAGCTGATGCATTCTTGCCATTTTGGTACGCTATTTTGGCACTGACGGATCATTTGTGGATTGCACTAAATTTAGAGGTTAGTTAAATGTCAGTTGGGTATGGTGCATTTGCCCTAATAATTGAGAGTCATACAAGGAATTATTTGTGATACAAAGTTTTCTACTTATTTGATGAACCGACCCCCTGAGTTAAAAATTGTTTCATGTCCACCGGAGCTAAGCCTTAATTTATTGCAAATAAGTAAAATAGAGGAAGAGCAATCAACCATTTATTTTGGTAATTATTATTACATTCTTTTAATTTCCCCTATCCAGTGGGTGGGAATTCCATCTAACTGAAGCTACATGTTTCTCCTGGCATCTAACAATACTTCCTCCAATATTACCAGTAATGCCCGGGCCTATTACTTTATTTCCGATAATTCCAACCCATACATTAACACTAAGGCCGACCGCTCACTGAGACGACGCGATTACGACGCAACTGATAAGAAACTCATAAGCGATAATCTGCTGCGATGCGATCGCCATGCAACTTGCACAAAATAATTGCTCGCGACTGTCAGTGCTTAAGGTCACTATATCAATAAGGTACCACCATTCCATTCCTCGCTTGAGAATGTGAGAAAATTGTGAGCTAAGGATAACAAATACAAATTTCCCAAGTGCAATAGGGAAGACACTAGTTTTTGGGGATTTTCTTTTTGGTGTAATGGTACTTGTAAAGTGAGGAATCTGTTAGATTATGTGTTTTTATCCCCAGTTGGAGAAAATTGTGCGACAAGGATAGATATAAAAAATCACTAATGGCGGTACCTTATTGATATAGTGACCTTATCAGTGTTAATCGCGAAGCGACTCGTTGCGTTGAAGTTGTGAGGTAAAAATGCAAGGAATGTCAAATTAGTACAAAAGTACGCTTATATTGGTGCCGCGCCTTTCAATCGACCACTTAAACCCTTCCACTAATACATTAGAGTTCTCTTTTGACATTCGGTAACATAATTTTGCTCATGGTGGGAAAGCTTTCTTGCTGCGATAAAATAAAAGTATTGCACTCTTTATTATTTTGATATAGGGGTGAACGTGGACTTCAATTTCGGCTTCTTGTCCTTATTTCGTATGTATCAGTAAGGTACAACCACGTCATCATCATCATCATTCGAAAACATTTTGCACCAGACTGAGAACAAATTGCTCTGATGTGCATAACACAAGTTGCCGTCGCGATCGCATCGTAGGTATGTCGTAGTTGCATGGTAATCGAATTGCAGTCGCGTCGGGCCAGTGGACGGAGAGCCTAAATCTAAACTGGTGATTAGTTTGATAAAAGACATGAGTGTTCTTTCGGACCAGTCGTACATATTATATATAATAAACATTCCTTTATAGGTAAATGTTACTTCATCCGTCCATAAAATGTTTGAAGTCAAAGCCGGGTTCTTGATTCCTTGTTGCCGTATTAACTATCTGCAAAACTCTATCCGTTATGGATATTTTTCCGAACCCAGTTTCAATGCGATCATTTTCCCAAAGAAACATTGTTGCTAATTGTAAGATTTCGCTGGTTCATATAACAGAAAATCAAAAGCATCAATTTTGTTGCAAGCTAATTTAACATTAAATAAGCATTTTTGTTTCAATGACAAAATATTAAATAAATTATGACAGTCAATTTTCCCAATTAAAACTTTATTTGCATTTTTCTCGAAAATTTCTTTATGCAACTTAATAAAAATGTTATACTACAATACTCAAAACGATGTGCTCTTCCACTTCCTCGAACAAAAATAGGGATTATCATTTAAAAAAAAAATTCCCCTCTGACCCTGCTGGCGTACGCCACTGTACATAGTTCTAAAGTATTTCAAAAGATTGCAAATTTACAATACTTTCGACTCCTCCAAGCGTTTTTTGCCACACTGTATAGTCGTACAATACGCAGCATTATGGAAACGATACAGTTGTCGTAATCGTTATTTTAATGTGCATTTCAATATTTTAACGGCATCTAAAAACGCCTAACTTACTGTATGAACTTATTTTTACAAAATTATCAAAAATGCAGGTCCGTATCTAAAAAAATTTCTCATGATTCTCAAAAAAGCTCGAAACGTAATTAAACCATAATATGTGGTACCTTGTTGAATTCAAAATAAAAAGGGTTTCTCAATTTTGGCATCAAAAAACCAGGACCGTATTTAAAAAAATTAAGTTGATGATGGTTTCTCGAAGACGAAACGTCGCATAAAAAATTTGATAATGTAATCATTAAGTCCACTAAAAGTTGCTATAAGGACACACTGTATAATAGATTCAGCATTTGGTTAGAATCAATTAAATATCATTTGGTTCCTGTTTATTCTATCTATGCATGATTTTACAGATCACGAAAAAATCACCTACCCAGATTTTTTCAAATCTTTGTTTCAAGGTCCCTAGATGACGAACAACAGGTTTTCTTAATTCCGTGTGTCTGTCTGTCTGCCTGTCTGTCTCTGTGTCTGTCTGCCTGTCTGCCTGCTTGTTGGCGGTATAACTCAAAAACTATTTCTTGGAGGAAAACGATATTTTGCATACCTATTATGTATCTACCGGGTATGGAACCGAGAAAATTTCAGACAAATATATACAGGGTGAGCATCTTAAAAAATAAAATTTTGTTAATTTGTGTTTGAACTGAGAAATATATAAAAGTAATAATTTGTACATAGCGTAGGCTTTATCCTTGACAAAAGGGGACCAACAGATAAAGGATAAATGTTCTACAAGTCAAAAAGGTGCAAAGAATAAGTGCGTTATGTTGACCTTTTTAGGCTGCGAGCTGCATAAATGCGTAAATCGCCAAACCTTCAAATACACGGGAAAAGCATATTTGGGCGAGGCCATAAATTAAATCATAGAATGTGAATTCGAAGATATAGTTTAAGAAATGTACACTATCTGGAATTACCTTGCGGATATAAATCTGAGGGTCTCCATTTTATTGAGATTACAAAAACCCAGAAAAAATATTTTCCTAATATTTTTTATTACCAAAAATTGATTAATTTTATGCGTACATCGCATTTACAGGCTTAGTTTTGAATATTTGTCAATTATTCTTAAACTAGTAAAAAGCTTATTTTTTCTAGATTTAGATGATATCAAATTAATCTCAATTTTTAACAAATGCTACAGAAATTGTTTAAACAAAGCGTACGGGGAAAGTCTTGCGTAAATTTCAGCATCGACGTATCGTAAAACTATTGCACATAAATATATACATCCTGCGTATGAAATGTTGAAAAAAGAATGAAGAACTTTTTACTTTTTAGTGAAAGAATTATCTCAATTGATTTATTGCTGTAAAAAATATAATTAATTTTCCATTGCCTGATTTGGTTGAAACGCACCTCGCTTAGGCACGAAATATAATACATGCCCGGCATGAATGTTGAGCCAGTTGCAACGCAACGATATGAAAAGGGGTCCGTAGGCTATCAAGAAATTGGTAAACAATTAGATCGTTTTGGCAGGCGCCGCGGTTTAAATCCCGTCGGCAACTACATTTTTTATTTGAAAATTAATGTAATTCGCATTCAAGGGCATAGTTTTATTGTTTTCGTATTATTTAGAACTTGAAAATATAATCTACACCTGGTTTCCTTCGATTTTTAAAATAATTTAGTGTCACAATGTCCACTTAAGAGGGAATTTCTGGGTAAAGTATTTTACAGTTTTTTTGTTTAATTATAGTGACTGAAAAACCAAGTAGCATAAAGCACCGGCCTCTACACATCAAGGTAAAATGAGGTTTTCGATAATACATACAAAGGCCAAAAAGCTTATTTTACTTAAAATCAAAGAACAATCTTAAAATTATCTGCACCGCAAAACATCTGTCCGTATTTTTGACCCACACCTGCTTAGAGCACACCTGCTCAGCAGGGAAACAAACCCTTGCATAAGTTGTATAGCTGAAGTAGAAATTTTACAATGGAAAATTCGAGTATATTAATATAGATACCAGCACCACGCAACACAATAAAGAGAGAAGGACGATTGGTAAATTTTCTTCGTTTCAAACCCCAGCCTTACGTTGTTCTAATAGCGATGCATTTGTGAGTGGTGCACACAATACTATGTGGGAATAGATATTGTCATAACATAACGTCCTTATTTAACATATTTATTTATTTTGTCTTCGTCGTAGAATCATTTGGCATTGTCCACATGACTAGCCTAGCATTTTAACCTACAAATACAAACTCAAAGTGAACAAACCCATTATGCCAAACAAGAGATAATCCTTACTTTCATTGGCGAGATTTTCTTGGTAGTAGAATATATCAGTCTTCCATTGAGTACTACGATGACTCGATTTGGGGTAGTACTAGTACATTCACCATTCACCACCAATAATAATTTAGTATATAAAAAAGGTTCGTCGCTTAAAAAGGTTTTAAGGAAGTTCCATTTCTCAATATTTTTGTTTATCAGTCGTGTGGAACACAAACGTGTCTAACAAGAAATTTGATGTTCACTCTCTGCACCTTCTCAGGCTCAGACATGACTGTGACTAACTCATTATCGGTCAAGGAGATAAGCTGCTGCTTAAGGGTATGAATTATATGCCGCTACTAGAACAATAAGGTAATAAAGACGGCATCTCCGTAACAATAGTGTTGTTCTCACTCGAACCAAAAACGGCGTGCTACTGCGGGTTTATGAATTACATTGTTCAATCTCGTCTATGGAATATTTACACTGGTTTATATTAAATTTAAAACATCAAGTACCTATAATTTTAACCTAAATATTTAAAATACTTTAATTTAAGAATATCCACTGAAATATTTTGAACTTTATATTACCCTTCAGTGTGATGTATAAAAATAATTGATATTAAATTAAGAATATCCTGTGAGCAATAGATGTATTAACGACAAAACATTTTGTCGTTATTTTTATTTAGTATATTGCAATGTTACCAGAGCCATGACAATTTAAAACCTTTGCATGCATGAGTACAAGGGGTTGTCTGAATAAATGATATTTCTGTCAAAGTGGATTTTCTGATTCTAACGTAATTCTCAAGCCACCCGGAGTGTTTTGCATTTACTGCACGTTCTTCCTAGTAGACAAATATTAAATTTATCCTCTATGTTTCTATTTAAACCAAGACTCTGCTATTGTAAAATAATGCATTTCTAGCAAAATATACATACTTTTTACAATGCTATAAAAATGTAGGATCGCTTGCCTCCGTACGTTTTTTAGTGTTTTGTGACTGCGACTGCAGCCGCCTCGTTTTTGGTGTTCTTACAGTACTGATGGCAATTAATAAAACATTTCTTTTTCATTCACTCCTAGAATTCCCCTCGCTGCTACGACACTTGTGTTTAACCAGCGTCGGAGTGTTGGTGAGAGGGCCCACCGGGAAACTTGCCCAAGAGGCTCCGATTAAAGGAATTCACCATTCTTATGGAGTCTTAACATTTTTGACTCATTAGAAGGGCTTTTCAAAAATACAAAAAAAAATCGAAATTATTACATTTGCAAATATTGAGCACCTTATATACCACTAATACCCAGATCCGCAATTTTACACTCGAAAGGTAGTTCACGAAAAACAGAATTTCTTTGGTAACGTTTTCCTTCATTCAATTGTTTTCTGTTGCTTACGGTAGCCACCTGAATTTCAGCATTTTTTTGCATAAAACCGTTAATTCCTCTAAAACAGTTGATATTAGACCTACACAAGTTCATATCAAAATGATGAGTATTTCAATGCAAAACTTTTAAGGTACCTACCCAAATATAGGGTTTTCCATTTAAAGAAAAGCAAGTTTGATTTGCCACACTTTCTTGAGCCACACTGTATAATCAAAACTATTTTAGTAATGTGCACCACCTTCGTACCTACAACTTTTATATACACAATATTCATGTAACTCTCATAGTTTTAGAAATATTTTCCATCCCCACATCGTCGCCGGACCCTGTATAGGAATTATGAAAAATATATAAAATACTTCTACGTAATTTAGAGTTTATATCAAGTTGTGAATTGCAGATTTGATTCTACTTCTAAAATGTTAAAACGATAACCAAAGCAACCATAA
>CALNHX010007037.1:0-79723 GCA_940337035.1 Agriotes lineatus | reverse complement strand
TGTCAGGTCAGGAACCGAATTTCAGTCACGTGACACTTCCTGTTTTCGAGAAATCACGTGATTTCCGTCCGTCCGGGACGCTGTTCTATTTGAAAAACGGTCTTTTTTGTTTTATTAAATGAGACATTTGTCTCACTGGTTGCTAGTGTTAACTATTAAAACAAATTCCCTGTATAACTATGGCCCTATCTGTATATTTATAGTATTTAACATTACTAGCTTGGTAAGAGGCTTTTACTGGCGAATAGAAGGATATAACTGGTGAGCCAGTCACCTTCTTGAGCCAATAAAACCTGTTACCTTGCGTGTATTGTTGAATATTTTATTTGTTCCTCACTTGTAAATAACTAGAAATTTACCATTTATTCAGAATATCAAACTGACAAGCAACTAAATTCATCAAAATGACACATACTTTTCATTGCATTTTATTATATTTTATCCGTATTCATGACACCCATCATTGACAATATGAACGATTTACTACAGCTGGCTGCCAAAATAGCACTCTGGGATTTTTATCGAGGTTGTATTTTTTAGATTATGCACTTGCAAGTGGCAAGACGAAAACAAAACATTATGTGTAATTCTGGTGTGTTTACCGTGTACTAGTGTTGCAAAAGAAATATTTCTATACCCCTCCTAGCAATTGGATACTGAATTTGCATTAAAATAGCGACTTCAGCGGACTTCTAATTGCATTTTATTATATTTTATCCTTATTCATGGTACCCATCATTGACTATATGAACGATTTACTACAGCTGGTTGCCGAAATAGCACTTTGGGATTTTTATCAAGTGTGTATTTTTTAGATTATTCTGGTGTGTTTTCCGTGTACTAGTGTTGCAAAAGAAATATTTTTATACCCCTCCTAGCAATTGGATACTGAATTTGCATTAAAATAGCGTTTAATAGGTGCATCTGCGACTTCAGCGGACTTCTAATTGCATTTTATTATATTTTATCCTTATTCATGGTACCCATCATTGACTATATGAACGATTTACTACAGCTGGTTGCCGAAATAGCACTCTGGGATTTTTACCGAGTGTGGATTTTTTAGATTATGCACTTGCAAATGGCCAGACGCAAACATATTGCTTTATGTGTAATTCTGGTGTGTTTTCCGTCTACCAGTGTTGCAAAAGAAATATTTCTATACCCCTCCTAGCAATTGGATGCTGAATTTGCATTAAAATAGCGTTTAATAAGTGCATTTGCGACTTCAGCGGACCTTTCATTGCATTTTATTATATTTTATCCGTATTCATGGTACACATCATTGACAATAAGAACGATTTACTACAGCTGGTTGCCGAAATACCACTCTGGGATTTGTATCGAGTGTGTATTTTTTAGATTATGCACTTCCAAATGGCCATACGAAAACATAAAACTTTATGTGTAATTCTGGTACGTTTTCCGTGTAGTAGTATTGCAAAAGAAATATTTCTGTGGTCCTATCAATTGGATGCGTAATTTGCATTAAGATATGGTTTAATAAGTGCATTTGCGACTTCAGCGGACCTTTCATTGCATTTTATTATATTTTATCCGTATTCATGCTACACATCATTGACAATAAGAACAATTTACTACAGCTGGCTGCCGAAATAGCACTCTGGGATTCTTATTGAGTGTGCATTTTTTAGATTATGCACTTGCGAATGGCCAGACGCAAACATAAAGCTTTATGTGTAATTCTGGTGTGTTTTTCGTGTACTAGTATTGCAAAAGAAATATTTCTGTTGTCCTCTTATCAATTGGATGTTTAATTTGCATTAAGATAGCGTTGAGTAAGTGCATTTGCGACTTCAGCGGACCTTGCATTGCATTTGGTTACACTTTATCCGTATTCATTGCACACATTATTGACAATATAAACGATTTACTAAAGCTGGCTGCCGAAATAGCACTCTGGGATTTTTATCGAGTGTGTATTTTTTAGATTATGCACTTGCGAATGGCCAGACGCAAAGATAAAGCTTTATGTGTAATTCTGGTGTGTTTTCCGTGTACTAGTTTTTCAATGAAAAATTTCTGTGGTCCTCTTATCAATTGGATGCTTAATTTGCATTAAGATAGCGTGCATTTGCGACTTCAGCGGAGTTTCCATTGCATTTTATTATATTTTATCCGTATTCATGGCACACATCATTGACAATATGAACGATTTACTACAGCTGGCTGCCGAAATAGCGCTCTGAAATTTTTGTCGATTGTGTATTTTTTAGATTATGCACTTGCGAATGGCCAGACAAAAACATAAAACTTTATGTGTAATTCTAGTATGTTTTCCATGTAGTAGTATGGCAAAAGAAATATTTCTGTGGTCCTCTTATCAATTGGATGTTTAATTTGCATTAAGATATAGTTTAATAAGTGTAATTGCGACTTCAGCGGTACTTTCATTGCATTTTATTATAATTTATCCGTATTCACACTTCATTGACAATATGAACGATTTACTTCAGCTGGTTGCCGAAATAGCACTCTGGGTTTGTTATCGATTGCGTATTTTTTAGATTAAGGACTTGCGAATGGCCAGACGAAAACATAAAGCTTTATGTGTAAATCTAGTGGGTTTTCCGTGTACTAGTGTTGCAAAAGAAATATTTCTATACCCCTCCTAGCAATTGGATGCTGAATTTGCATTAAGATAGCGTTTAATAAGTGCATTTGGACTTCAGGGGACCTTTCATTGCATTTTATTATATTTTATCCGTATTCATGGCACCCATCATTGACAATATGAAACGATTTACTACAGCTGGCTGCCGAAATAGCACTCTGGGATTTATATCGAGTGTGTATTTTTAGATTATCCACTTGCAAATAGCCAGACGAAAACATAAAGCTTTAGGTGTAATTCTGGTGTGTATTCCGTGTACTTGTTTTTCAAATGAAATATTTATGTGGTCCTCTTATCAATTGGATGCTTAATTTGCATTAAGATATAGTTTAATAAGTGCAATTGCGACTTCAGCGGTACTTTCATTGCATTTTATTATAATTTATTCGTATTCATGGTACACTTCATTGACAATATGAACGATTTACTTCAGCTGGTTGCCGAAATAGCACTCTGGGTTTTTTATCGATTGCGTATTTTTAGATTATGCACTTGCGAATGGCCAGACGAAAACATAAAGCTTTATGTGTAAATCTGTTGGGTTTTCCGTGTACTAGTGTTGCAGAAGAAATATTTCTATACCCCTCCTAGCAATTGGATGCTGAATTTGCATTAAGATAGCGTTTAATAAGTGCATTTGCGACTTCAGCGGACTTTCCATTGCATTTTATTATATTTTATCCGTATTCATATCACACATCATTGACAATATGAACGATTTACTACAGCTGGCTGCCGAAATAGCGCTCTGAAATTTTTGTCGATTGTGTATTTTTTAGATTATGCACTTGCGAATGGCCAGACGAAAACATAAAACTTTATGTGTAATTCTAGTATGTTTTCCATGTAGTAGTATGGCAAAAGAAATATTTCTGTGGTCCTCTTATCAATTGGATGTTTAATTTGCATTAAAATATAGTTTAATAAGTGCATTTTCGACTTCAGCGGACCCTTCATTGCATTTTATTATATTTTATCCGCATTCATTGCACACATTATTGACAATATAAACGATTTTCTACAGCTGGCTGCCGAAATAGCACTCTGGGATTTTTATCGAGTGTGCATATTTTAGATCATGCACTTGCGAATGGCCAGACGAAAACATAAAGCTTTATGTGTAATACTGGTGTGTTTTCCGTGTACTAGTTTTTCAAATGAAATATTTATGTGGTCCTCTTATAGATTGGAGGCTTAATTTGCATTAAGATATAGTTTAATAAGTGCAATTGCGACTTCAGCGGTACTTCCATTGCATTTTATTATATTTTATCCGTATTCATGGCACACATCATTGGCAATATGAATGATTTACTACAGCTGGCTGCCGAAATAGCGCTCTGAAATTTTTGTCGATTGTGTATTTTTTAGATTATGCACTTGCGAATGGCCAGACGAAAACATAAAGCTTTATGTGTAATTCTGGTGTGTTTTCCGTGTACTAGTTTTTCATATGAAATATTTATGTGGTCCTCTTATCAATTGGATGCTTAATTTGCATTAAGATATAGTTTAATAAGTGCAATTGCGACTTCAGCGGACCTTTAATTGCATTTTATTAAAATTTATCCGTATTCATAGTACACATCATTGGCAATATGAACGATTTACTTCAGCTGGTTGCCGAAATAGCACTCGGGGTTTTTTATCGATTGCGTATTTTTTAGATTATGCACTTGCGAATGGCCAGACGAAAACATAAAGCTTTAGGTGTAATTGTATGTTTTTCGTGTACTAGTTTTTCAAATGAAATATTTATGTGATCCTCTTATCAACTGGATGTTTAATTTGCATTAAGATATAGTTTAATAAGTGCATTTGCGACTTCAGCGGACTTTGCATTGCATTTTATTATATTTTAGCCGCATTCATTGCACACATTATTGACAATATAAACGATTTACTACAGCTGGCTGCCGAAATAGCACTCTGGGATTTTTATCGAGTGTGCATTTTTTAGATTATGCACTTGCGAATGGCCAGACTAAAACATAAAGATTTATGTGTAATTCTGGTGTGTTTTTCGTGTACTAGTTTTTCAAATAAAATATTTATGTGGTCCTCTTATCAATTGGATGCTTAATTTGCATTAAGATATAGTTTAATAAGTGCAATTGCGACTTCAGCGGTACTTTCATTGCATTTTATTATAATTTATCCGTATTCATGTTACACATCATTGACAATATGAACGATTTACTTCAGCTGGTTGCCGAAATAGCACTCTGGGTTTTTTTATCGATTGCGTATTTTTTAGATTATGCACTTGCGAATGGCCAGACGAAAACATAAAGCTTTAGGTGTAATTCTGGTGTGTATTCCGTGTACTTGTTTTTCAAATGAAATATTTATGTGGTCCTCTTATCAATTGGATGCTTAATTTGCATTAAGATATAGTTTAATAAGTACAATTGCGACTTCAGCGGTGCTTTCATTGCATTTTATTATAATTTATCCGTATTCATGGTACACTTCATTGACAATAGAACGATTTACTTCAGCGAGTTGCCGAAATAGCACTCTGGGTTTTTTTATCGATTGCGTATTTTTTAGATTATGCACTTGCGAATGGCCAGACGAAAACATAAAGCTTTAGGTGTAATTCTGGTGTGTATTCCGTGTACTTGTTTTTCAAATGAAATATTTATGTGGTCCTCTTATCAATTGGATGCTTAATTTGCATTAAGATATAGTTTAATAAGTACAATTGCGACTTCAGCGGTGCTTTCATTGCATTTTATTATAATTTATCCGTATTCATGGTACACTTCATTGACAATAGAACGATTTACTTCAGCTGGTTGCCGAAATAGCACTCTGGGTTTTTTATCGATTGCGTATTTTTTAGATTATGCACTTGCGAATGGCCAGACGAAAACATAAAGCTTTATGTGTAAATCTGTTGGGTTTTCCGTGTACTAGTGTTGCAAAAGAAATATTTCTATACCCCTCCTAGCAATTGGATGCTGAATTTGCATTAAGATAGCGTTTAATAAGTGCATTTGCGACTTCAGCGGACTTTCCATTGCATTTTATTATATTTTATCCGTATTCATGGCACACATCATTGACAATATGAACGATTTACTACAGCTGGCTGCCGAAATAGCGCTCTGAAATTTTTGTCGATTGTGTATTTTTTAGATTATGCACTTGCGAATGGCCAGACGAAAACATAAAACTTTATGTGTAATTCTAGTATGTTTTCCATGTAGTAGTATGGCAAAAGAAATATTTCTGTGGTCCTCTTATCAATTGGATGTTTAATTTGCATTAAGATATAGTTTAATAAGTGCATTTGCGACTTCAGCGGACTTTGCATTGCATTTTATTATATTTTATCCGTATTCATGGTATACATCATTGACAATAAGAACGATTTACTACAGCTGGTTGCCGAAATAGCACTCTGGGATTTTTATCGTGTGTGTATTTCTTCGATTATGCACTTCTGAATGGCCGGTCGAAAACATAAAACTTTATGTGTAATTCTGGTATGTTTTCCGTCTACTAGTATTGCAAAAAAATTGTTTCTGTAATCCTCCTATGAATTGGATGTTTAATTTGCATTAAAATATAGTTTAATAAGTGCATTTTCGACTTCAGCGGACCCTTCATTGCATTTTATTATATTTTCTCCGCATTCATTGCACACATTATTGACAATATAAACGATTTTCTACAGCTGGCTGCCGAAATAGCACTCTGGGATTTTTATCGAGTGTGCATATTTTAGATCATGCACTTGCGAATGGCCAGACGAAAACATAAAGCTTTATGTGTAATACTGGTGTGTTTTCCGTGTACTAGTTTTTCAAATGAAATATTTATGTGGTCCTCTTATAGATTGGAGGCTTAATTTGCATTAAGATATAGTTTAATAACTGCAATTGCGACTTCAGCGGTACTTCCATTTCATTTTATTATATTTTATCCGTATTCATGGCACACATCATTGGCAATATGAATGATTTACTACAGCTGGCTGCCGAAATAGCGCTCTGAAATTTTTGTCGATTGTGTATTTTTTAGATTATGCACTTGCAAATGGCCAGACGAAAACATAAAGCTTTATGTGTAATTCTGGTGTGTTTTCCGTGTACTAGTTTTTCATATGAAATATTTATGTGGTCCTCTTATCAATTGGATGCTTAATTTGCATTAAGATATAGTTTAATAAGTGCAATTGCGACTTCAGCGGACCTTTAATTGCATTTTATTAAAATTTATCCGTATTCATAGTACACATCATTGACAATATGAACGATTTACTTCAGCTGGTTGCCGAAATAGCACTCGGGGTTTTTTATCGATTGCGTATTTTTTAGATTATGCACTTGCGAATGGCCAGACGAAAACATAAAGCTTTAGGTGTAATTGTATGTTTTTCGTGTACTAGTTTTTCAAATGAAATATTTATGTGATCCTCTTATCAACTGGATGTTTAATTTGCATTAAGATATAGTTTAATAAGTGCATTTGCGACTTCAGCGGACTTTGCATTGCATTTTATTATATTTTAGCCGCATTCATTGCACACATTATTGACAATATAAACGATTTACTACAGCTGGCTGCCGAAATAGCACTCTGGGATTTTTATCGAGTGTGCATTTTTTAGATTATGCACTTGCGAATGGCCAGACTAAAACATAAAGATTTATGTGTAATTCTGGTGTGTTTTTCGTGTACTAGTTTTTCAAATAAAATATTTATGTGGTCCTCTTATCAATTGGATGCTTAATTTGCATTAAGATATAGTTTAATAAGTGCAATTGCGACTTCAGCGGTACTTTCATTGCATTTTATTATAATTTATCCGTATTCATGTTACACATCATTGACAATATGAACGATTTACTTCAGCTGGTTGCCGAAATAGCACTCTGGGTTTTTTTATCGATTGCGTATTTTTTAGATTATGCACTTGCGAATGGCCAGACGAAAACATAAAGCTTTAGGTGTAATTCTGGTGTGTATTCCGTGTACTTGTTTTTCAAATGAAATATTTATGTGGTCCTCTTATCAATTGGATGCTTAATTTGCATTAAGATATAGTTTAATAAGTACAATTGCGACTTCAGCGGTGCTTTCATTGCATTTTATTATAATTTATCCGTATTCATGGTACACTTCATTGACAATAGAACGATTTACTTCAGCTGGTTGCCGAAATAGCACTCTGGGTTTTTTTATCGATTGCGTATTTTTTAGATTATGCACTTGCGAATGGCCAGACGAAAACATAAAGCTTTAGGTGTAATTCTGGTGTGTATTCCGTGTACTTGTTTTTCAAATGAAATATTTATGTGGTCCTCTTATCAATTGGATGCTTAATTTGCATTAAGATATAGTTTAATAAGTACAATTGCGACTTCAGCGGTGCTTTCATTGCATTTTATTATAATTTATCCGTATTCATGGTACACTTCATTGACAATAGAACGATTTACTTCAGCTGGTTGCCGAAATAGCACTCTGGGTTTTTTATCGATTGCGTATTTTTTAGATTATGCACTTGCGAATGGCCAGACGAAAACATAAAGCTTTATGTGTAAATCTGGTGGGTTTTCCGTGTACTAGTGTTGCAAAAGAAATATTTCTATACCCCTCCTAGCAATTGGATGCTGAATTTGCATTAAGATAGCGTTTAATAAGTGCATTTGCGACTTCAGCGGACTTTCCATTGCATTTTATTATATTTTATCCGTATTCATGGCACACATCATTGACAATATGAACGATTTACTACAGCTGGCTGCCGAAATAGCGCTCTGAAATTTTTGTCGATTGTGTATTTTTTAGATTATGCACTTGCAAATGGCCAGACGAAAACATAAAGCTTTATGTGTAATTCTGGTGTGTTTTCCGTGTACTAGTTTTTCATATAAAATATTTATGTGGTCCTCTTATCAATTGGATGCTTAATTTGCATTAAGATATAGTTTAATAAGTGCAATTGCGACTTCAGCGGACCTTTAATTGCATTTTATTAAAATTTATCCGTATTCATAGTACACATCATTGGCAATATGAACGATTTACTTCAGCTGGTTGCCGAAATAGCACTCGGGGTTTTTTATCGATTGCGTATTTTTTAGATTATGCACTTGCGAATGGCCAGACGAAAACATAAAGCTTTAGGTGTAATTGTATGTTTTTCGTGTACTAGTTTTTCAAATGAAATATTTATGTGATCCTCTTATCAACTGGATGTTTAATTTGCATTAAGATATAGTTTAATAAGTGCATTTGCGACTTCAGCGGACTTTGCATTGCATTTTATTATATTTTAGCCGCATTCATTGCACACATTATTGACAATATAAACGATTTACTACAGCTGGCTGCCGAAATAGCACTCTGGGATTTTTATCGAGTGTGCATTTTTTAGATTATGCACTTGCGAATGGCCAGACTAAAACATAAAGATTTATGTGTAATTCTGGTGTGTTTTTCGTGTACTAGTTTTTCAAATAAAATATTTATGTGGTCCTCTTATCAATTGGATGCTTAATTTGCATTAAGATATAGTTTAATAAGTGCAATTGCGACTTCAGCGGTACTTTCATTGCATTTTATTATAATTTATCCGTATTCATGTTACACATCATTGACAATATGAACGATTTACTTCAGCTGGTTGCCGAAATAGCACTCTGGGTTTTTTTATCGATTGCGTATTTTTTAGATTATGCACTTGCGAATGGCCAGACGAAAACATAAAGCTTTAGGTGTAATTCTGGTGTGTATTCCGTGTACTTGTTTTTCAAATGAAATATTTATGTGGTCCTCTTATCAATTGGATGCTTAATTTGCATTAAGATATAGTTTAATAAGTACAATTGCGACTTCAGCGGTGCTTTCATTGCATTTTATTATAATTTATCCGTATTCATGGTACACTTCATTGACAATAGAACGATTTACTTCAGCGGGTTGCCGAAATAGCACTCTGGGTTTTTTTATCGATTGCGTATTTTTTAGATTATGCACTTGCGAATGGCCAGACGAAAACATAAAGCTTTAGGTGTAATTCTGGTGTGTATTCCGTGTACTTGTTTTTCAAATGAAATATTTATGTGGTCCTCTTAGCAATTGGATGCTTAATTTGCATTAAGATATAGTTTAATAAGTACAATTGCGACTTCAGCGGTGCTTTCATTGCATTTTATTATAATTTATCCGTATTCATGGTACACTTCATTGACAATAGAACGATTTACTTCAGCTGGTTGCCGAAATAGCACTCTGGGTTTTTTATCGATTGCGTATTTTTTAGATTATGCACTTGCGAATGGCCAGACGAAAACATAAAGCTTTATGTGTAAATCTGGTGGGTTTTCCGTGTACTAGTGTTGCAAAAGAAATATTTCTATACCCCTCCTAGCAATTGGATGCTGAATTTGCATTAAGATAGCGTTTAATAAGTGCATTTGCGACTTCAGCGGACTTTCCATTGCATTTTATTATATTTTATCCGTATTCATGGCACACATCATTGACAATATGAACGATTTACTACAGCTGGCTGCCGAAATAGCGCTCTGAAATTTTTGTCGATTGTGTATTTTTTAGATTATGCACTTGCGAATGGCCAGACGAAAACATAAAACTTTATGTGTAATTCTAGTATGTTTTCCATGTAGTAGTATGGCAAAAGAAATATTTCTGTGGTCCTCTTATCAATTGGATGTTTAATTTGCATTAAGATATAGTTTAATAAGTGCATTTGCGACTTCAGCGGACCCTTCATTGAATTTTATTATATTTTATCCGCATTCATTGCACACGTCATTGACAATATAAACGATTTTCTACAGCTGGCTGCCGAAATAGCACTCTGGGATTTTTATCGAGTGTGCATTTTTTAGATTATGCACTTGCGAATGGCCAGACGCAAAGATAAAGCTTTATGTGTAATTCTGGTGTGTTTTCCGTGTACTAGTTTTTCAATGAAAAATTTCTGTGGTCCTCTTATCAGTTGGATGCTTAATTTGCATTAAGATAGCGTGCATTTGCGACTTCAGCGGAGTTTCCATTGCATTTTATTATATTTTATCCGTATTCATGGCACACATCATTGACAATATGAACGATTTACTACAGCTGGCTGCCGAAATAGCGCTCTGAAATTTTTGTCGATTGTGTATTTTTTAGATTATGCACTTGCGAATGGCCAGACAAAAACATAAAACTTTATGTGTAATTCTAGTATGTTTTCCATGTAGTAGTATGGCAAAAGAAATATTTCTGTGGTCCTCTTATCAATTGGATGTTTAATTTGCATTAAGATATAGTTTAATAAGTGCAATTGCGACTTCAGCGGTACTTTCATTGCATTTTATTATAATTTATCCGTATTCACACTTCATTGACAATATGAACGATTTACTTCAGCTGGTTGCCGAAATAGCACTCTGGGTTTGTTATCGATTGCGTATTTTTTAGATTATGCACTTGCGAATGGCCAGACGAAAACATAAAGCTTTATGTGTAAATCTAGTGGGTTTTCCGTGTACTAGTGTTGCAAAAGAAATATTTCTATACCCCTCCTAGCAATTGGATGCTGAATTTGCATTAAGATAGCGTTTAATAAGTGCATTTGGACTTCAGGGGACCTTTCATTGCATTTTATTATATTTTATCCGTATTCATGGCACCCATCATTGACAATATGAACGATTTACTACAGCTGGCTGCCGAAATAGCACTCTGGGATTTATATCGAGTGTGTATTTTTAGATTATCCACTTGCAAATAGCCAGACGAAAACATAAAGCTTTAGGTGTAATTCTGGTGTGTATTCCGTGTACTTGTTTTTCAAATGAAATATTTATGTGGTCCTCTTATCAATTGGATGCTTAATTTGCATTAAGATATAGTTTAATAAGTGCAATTGCGACTTCAGCGGTACTTTCATTGCATTTTATTATAATTTATTCGTATTCATGGTACACTTCATTGACAATATGAACGATTTACTTCAGCTGGTTGCCGAAATAGCACTCTGGGTTTTTTTTATCGATTGCGTATTTTTTAGATTATGCACTTGCGAATGGCCAGACGAAAACATAAAGCTTTATGTGTAAATCTGTTGGGTTTTCCGTGTACTAGTGTTGCAGAAGAAATATTTCTATACCCCTCCTAGCAATTGGATGCTGAATTTGCATTAAGATAGCGTTTAATAAGTGCATTTGCGACTTCAGCGGACTTTCCATTGCATTTTATTATATTTTATCCTTATTCATATCACACATCATTGACAATATGAACGATTTACTACAGCTGGCTGCCGAAATAGCGCTCTGAAA
Source organism: Agriotes lineatus (assembly GCA_940337035.1). NCBI lineage: Eukaryota > Metazoa > Arthropoda > Insecta > Coleoptera > Elateridae > Agriotes > Agriotes lineatus. The sequence goes on along the minus strand of CALNHX010007037.1, from coordinate 67,774 downwards.
TTTTTGTCGATTGTGTAATTTTTAGATTATGCACTTGCGAATGGCCAGACGAAAACATAAAACTTTATGTGTAATTCTGGTGTGTATTCCGTGTACTTGTTTTTCAAATGAAATATTTATGTGGTCCTCTTATCAATTGGATGCTTAATTTGCATTAAGATATAGTTTAATAAGTACAATTGCGACTTCAGCGGTACTTTCATTGCATTTTATTATAATTTATCCGTATTCATGTTACACATCATTGACAATATGAACGATTTACTTCAGCTGGTTGCCGAAATAGCACTCTGGGTTTTTTTATCGATTGCGTATTTTTTAGATTATGCACTTGCGAATGGCCAGACGAAAACATAAAACTTTATGTGTAATTCTGGTGTGTATTCCGTGTACTTGTTTTTCAAATGAAATATTTATGTGGTCCTCTTATCAATTGGATGCTTAATTTGCATTAAGATATAGTTTAATAAGTACAATTGCGACTTCAGCGGTACTTTCATTGCATTTTATTATAATTTATCCGTATTCATGTTACACATCATTGACAATATGAACGATTTACTTCAGCTGGTTGCCGAAATAGCACTCTGGGTTTTCTTATCGATTGCGTATTTTTTAGATTATGCACTTGCAAATGGCCAGACGAAAACATAAAGCTTTAGGTGTAATTCTGGTGTGTATTCCGTGTCTTTGTTTTTCAAATGAAATATTTATGTGGTCCTCTTATCAATTGGATGCTTAATTTGCATTAAGATATAGTTTAATAAGTGCAACTGCGACTTCAGCGGTACTTTCATTGCATTTTATTATAATTTATTCGTATTCATGGTACACTTCATTGACAATATGAACGATTTACTTCAGCTGGTTGCCGAAATAGCACTCTGGGTTTTTTATCGATTGCGTATTTTTTAGATTATGCACTTGCGAATGGCCAGACGAAAACATAAAGCTTTATGTGTAAATCTGTTGGGTTTTCCGTGTACTAGTGTCGCAGAAGAAATATTTCTATACCCCTCCTAGCAATTGGATGCTGAATTTGCATTAAGATAGCGTTTAATAAGTGCATTTGCGACTTCAGCGGACTTTCCATTGCATTTTATTATATTTTATCCTTATTCATATCACACATCATTGACAATATGAACGATTTACTACAGCTGGCTGCCGAAATAGCGCTCTGAAATTTTTGTCGATTGTGTAATTTTTAGATTATGCACTTGCGAATGGCCAGACGAAAACATAAAACTTTATGTGTAATTCTGGTGTGTATTCCGTGTACTTGTTTTTCAAATGAAATATTTATGTGGTCCTCTTATCAATTGGATGCTTAATTTGCATTAAGATATAGTTTAATAAGTACAATTGCGACTTCAGCGGTACTTTCATTGCATTTTATTATAATTTATCCGTATTCATGTTACACATCATTGACAATATGAACGATTTACTTCAGCTGGTTGCCGAAATAGCACTCTGGGTTTTTTTTATCGATTGCGTATTTTTTAGATTATGCACTTGCGAATGGCCAGACGAAAACATAAAGCTTTAGGTGTAATTCTGGTGTGTATTCCGTGTACTTGTTTTTCAAATGAAATATTTATGTGGTCCTCTTATCAATTGGATGCTTAATTTGCATTAAGATATAGTTTAATAAGTACAATTGCGACTTCAGCGGTGCTTTCATTGCATTTTATTATAATTTATCCGTATTCATGGTACACTTCATTGACAATAGAACGATTTACTTCAGCTGGTTGCCGAAATAGCACTCTGGGTTTTTTTATCGATTGCGTATTTTTTAGATTATGCACTTGCGAATGGCCAGACGAAAACATAAAGCTTTAGGTGTAATTCTGGTGTGTATTCCGTGTACTTGTTTTTCAAATGAAATATTTATGTGGTCCTCTTATCAATTGGATGCTTAATTTGCATTAAGATATAGTTTAATAAGTACAATTGCGACTTCAGCGGTGCTTTCATTGCATTTTATTATAATTTATCCGTATTCATGGTACACTTCATTGACAATAGAACGATTTACTTCAGCTGGTTGCCGAAATAGCACTCTGGGTTTTTTATCGATTGCGTATTTTTTAGATTATGCACTTGCGAATGGCCAGACGAAAACATAAAGCTTTATGTGTAAATCTGGTGGGTTTTCCGTGTACTAGTGTTGCAAAAGAAATATTTCTATACCCCTCCTAGCAATTGGATGCTGAATTTGCATTAAGATAGCGTTTAATAAGTGCATTTGCGACTTCAGCGGACTTTCCATTGCATTTTATTATATTTTATCCGTATTCATGGCACACATCATTGACAATATGAACGATTTACTACAGCTGGCTGCCGAAATAGCGCTCTGAAATTTTTGTCGATTGTGTATTTTTTAGATTATGCACTTGCAAATGGCCAGACGAAAACATAAAGCTTTATGTGTAATTCTGGTGTGTTTTCCGTGTACTAGTTTTTCATATAAAATATTTATGTGGTCCTCTTATCAATTGGATGCTTAATTTGCATTAAGATATAGTTTAATAAGTGCAATTGCGACTTCAGCGGACCTTTAATTGCATTTTATTAAAATTTATCCGTATTCATAGTACACATCATTGGCAATATGAACGATTTACTTCAGCTGGTTGCCGAAATAGCACTCGGGGTTTTTTATCGATTGCGTATTTTTTAGATTATGCACTTGCGAATGGCCAGACGAAAACATAAAGCTTTAGGTGTAATTGTATGTTTTTCGTGTACTAGTTTTTCAAATGAAATATTTATGTGATCCTCTTATCAACTGGATGTTTAATTTGCATTAAGATATAGTTTAATAAGTGCATTTGCGACTTCAGCGGACTTTGCATTGCATTTTATTATATTTTAGCCGCATTCATTGCACACATTATTGACAATATAAACGATTTACTACAGCTGGCTGCCGAAATAGCACTCTGGGATTTTTATCGAGTGTGCATTTTTTAGATTATGCACTTGCGAATGGCCAGACTAAAACATAAAGATTTATGTGTAATTCTGGTGTGTTTTTCGTGTACTAGTTTTTCAAATAAAATATTTATGTGGTCCTCTTATCAATTGGATGCTTAATTTGCATTAAGATATAGTTTAATAAGTGCAATTGCGACTTCAGCGGTACTTTCATTGCATTTTATTATAATTTATCCGTATTCATGTTACACATCATTGACAATATGAACGATTTACTTCAGCTGGTTGCCGAAATAGCACTCTGGGTTTTTTTATCGATTGCGTATTTTTTAGATTATGCACTTGCGAATGGCCAGACGAAAACATAAAGCTTTAGGTGTAATTCTGGTGTGTATTCCGTGTACTTGTTTTTCAAATGAAATATTTATGTGGTCCTCTTATCAATTGGATGCTTAATTTGCATTAAGATATAGTTTAATAAGTACAATTGCGACTTCAGCGGTGCTTTCATTGCATTTTATTATAATTTATCCGTATTCATGGTACACTTCATTGACAATAGAACGATTTACTTCAGCGGGTTGCCGAAATAGCACTCTGGGTTTTTTTATCGATTGCGTATTTTTTAGATTATGCACTTGCGAATGGCCAGACGAAAACATAAAGCTTTAGGTGTAATTCTGGTGTGTATTCCGTGTACTTGTTTTTCAAATGAAATATTTATGTGGTCCTCTTAGCAATTGGATGCTTAATTTGCATTAAGATATAGTTTAATAAGTACAATTGCGACTTCAGCGGTGCTTTCATTGCATTTTATTATAATTTATCCGTATTCATGGTACACTTCATTGACAATAGAACGATTTACTTCAGCTGGTTGCCGAAATAGCACTCTGGGTTTTTTATCGATTGCGTATTTTTTAGATTATGCACTTGCGAATGGCCAGACGAAAACATAAAGCTTTATGTGTAAATCTGGTGGGTTTTCCGTGTACTAGTGTTGCAAAAGAAATATTTCTATACCCCTCCTAGCAATTGGATGCTGAATTTGCATTAAGATAGCGTTTAATAAGTGCATTTGCGACTTCAGCGGACTTTCCATTGCATTTTATTATATTTTATCCGTATTCATGGCACACATCATTGACAATATGAACGATTTACTACAGCTGGCTGCCGAAATAGCGCTCTGAAATTTTTGTCGATTGTGTATTTTTTAGATTATGCACTTGCGAATGGCCAGACGAAAACATAAAACTTTATGTGTAATTCTAGTATGTTTTCCATGTAGTAGTATGGCAAAAGAAATATTTCTGTGGTCCTCTTATCAATTGGATGTTTAATTTGCATTAAGATATAGTTTAATAAGTGCATTTGCGACTTCAGCGGACCCTTCATTGAATTTTATTATATTTTATCCGCATTCATTGCACACGTCATTGACAATATAAACGATTTTCTACAGCTGGCTGCCGAAATAGCACTCTGGGATTTTTATCGAGTGTGCATTTTTTAGATTATGCACTTGCGAATGGCCAGACGCAAAGATAAAGCTTTATGTGTAATTCTGGTGTGTTTTCCGTGTACTAGTTTTTCAATGAAAAATTTCTGTGGTCCTCTTATCAGTTGGATGCTTAATTTGCATTAAGATAGCGTGCATTTGCGACTTCAGCGGAGTTTCCATTGCATTTTATTATATTTTATCCGTATTCATGGCACACATCATTGACAATATGAACGATTTACTACAGCTGGCTGCCGAAATAGCGCTCTGAAATTTTTGTCGATTGTGTATTTTTTAGATTATGCACTTGCGAATGGCCAGACAAAAACATAAAACTTTATGTGTAATTCTAGTATGTTTTCCATGTAGTAGTATGGCAAAAGAAATATTTCTGTGGTCCTCTTATCAATTGGATGTTTAATTTGAATTAAGATATAGTTTAATAAGTGCAATTGCGACTTCAGCGGTACTTTCATTGCATTTTATTATAATTTATCCGTATTCACAATTCATTGACAATATGAACGATTTACTTCAGCTGGTTGCCGAAATAGCACTCTGGGTTTGTTATCGATTGCGTATTTTTTAGATTATGCACTTGCGAATGGCCAGACGAAAACATAAAGCTTTATGTGTAAATCTAGTGGGTTTTCCGTGTACTAGTGTTGCAAAAGAAATATTTCTATACCCCTCCTAGCAATTGGATGCTGAATTTGCATTAAGATAGCGTTTAATAAGTGCATTTGGACTTCAGGGGACCTTTCATTGCATTTTATTATATTTTATCCGTATTCATGGCACCCATCATTGACAATATGAACGATTTACTACAGCTGGCTGCCGAAATAGCACTCTGGGATTTATATCGAGTGTGTATTTTTAGATTATCCACTTGCAAATAGCCAGACGAAAACATAAAGCTTTAGGTGTAATTCTGGTGTGTATTCCGTGTACTTGTTTTTCAAATGAAATATTTATGTGGTCCTCTTATCAATTGGATGCTTAATTTGCATTAAGATATAGTTTAATAAGTGCAATTGCGACTTCAGCGGTACTTTCATTGCATTTTATTATAATTTATTCGTATTCATGGTACACTTCATTGACAATATGAACGATTTACTTCAGCTGGTTGCCGAAATAGCACTCTGGGTTTTTTTTATCGATTGCGTATTTTTTAGATTATGCACTTGCGAATGGCCAGACGAAAACATAAAGCTTTATGTGTAAATCTGTTGGGTTTTCCGTGTACTAGTGTTGCAGAAGAAATATTTCTATACCCCTCCTAGCAATTGGATGCTGAATTTGCATTAAGATAGCGTTTAATAAGTGCATTTGCGACTTCAGCGGACTTTCCATTGCATTTTATTATATTTTATCCTTATTCATATCACACATCATTGACAATATGAACGATTTACTACAGCTGGCTGCCGAAATAGCGCTCTGACATTTTTGTCGATTGTGTAATTTTTAGATTATGCACTTGCGAATGGCCAGACGAAAACATAAAACTTTATGTGTAATTCTGGTGTGTATTCCGTGTACTTGTTTTTCAAATGAAATATTTATGTGGTCCTCTTATCAATTGGATGCTTAATTTGCATTAAGATATAGTTTAATAAGTACAATTGCGACTTCAGCGGTACTTTCATTGCATTTTATTATAATTTATCCGTATTCATGTTACACATCATTGACAATATGAACGATTTACTTCAGCTGGTTGCCGAAATAGCACTCTGGGTTTTTTTATCGATTGCGTATTTTTTAGATTATGCACTTGCGAATGGCCAGACGAAAACATAAAACTTTATGTGTAATTCTGGTGTGTATTCCGTGTACTTGTTTTTCAAATGAAATATTTATGTGGTCCTCTTATCAATTGGATGCTTAATTTGCATTAAGATATAGTTTAATAAGTACAATTGCGACTTCAGCGGTACTTTCATTGCATTTTATTATAATTTATCCGTATTCATGTTACACATCATTGACAATATGAACGATTTACTTCAGCTGGTTGCCGAAATAGCACTCTGGGTTTTCTTATCGATTGCGTATTTTTTAGATTATGCACTTGCAAATGGCCAGACGAAAACATAAAGCTTTAGGTGTAATTCTGGTGTGTATTCCGTGTCTTTGTTTTTCAAATGAAATATTTATGTGGTCCTCTTATCAATTGGATGCTTAATTTGCATTAAGATATAGTTTAATAAGTGCAATTGCGACTTCAGCGGTACTTTCATTGCATTTTATTATAATTTATTCGTATTCATGGTACACTTCATTGACAATATGAACGATTTACTTCAGCTGGTTGCCGAAATAGCACTCTGGGTTTTTTATCGATTGCGTATTTTTTAGATTATGCACTTGCGAATGGCCAGACGAAAACATAAAGCTTTATGTGTAAATCTGTTGGGTTTTCCGTGTACTAGTGTCGCAGAAGAAATATTTCTATACCCCTCCTAGCAATTGGATGCTGAATTTGCATTAAGATAGCGTTTAATAAGTGCATTTGCGACTTCAGCGGACTTTCCATTGCATTTTATTATATTTTATCCTTATTCATATCACACATCATTGACAATATGAACGATTTACTACAGCTGGCTGCCGAAATAGCGCTCTGAAATTTTTGTCGATTGTGTAATTTTTAGATTATGCACTTGCGAATGGCCAGACGAAAACATAAAACTTTATGTGTAATTCTGGTGTGTATTCCGTGTACTTGTTTTTCAAATGAAATATTTATGTGGTCCTCTTATCAATTGGATGCTTAATTTGCATTAAGATATAGTTTAATAAGTACAATTGCGACTTCAGCGGTACTTTCATTGCATTTTATTATAATTTATCCGTATTCATGTTACACATCATTGACAATATGAACGATTTACTTCAGCTGGTTGCCGAAATAGCACTCTGGGTTTTTTTTATCGATTGCGTATTTTTTAGATTATGCACTTGCGAATGGCCAGACGAAAACATAAAACTTTATGTGTAATTCTGGTGTGTATTCCGTGTACTTGTTTTTCAAATGAAATATTTATGTGGTCCTCTTATCAATTGGATGCTTAATTTGCATTAAGATATAGTTTAATAAGTACAATTGCGACTTCAGCGGTACTTTCATTGCATTTTATTATAATTTATCCGTATTCATGTTACACATCATTGACAATATGAACGATTTACTTCAGCTGGTTGCCGAAATAGCACTCTGGGTTTTTTTATCGATTGCGTAATTTTTAGATTATGCACTTGCGAATGGCCAGACGAAAACATAAAACTTTATGTGTAATTCTGGTGTGTATTCCGTGTACTTGTTTTTCAAATGAAATATTTATGTGGTCCTCTTATCAATTGGATGCTTAATTTGCATTAAGATATAGTTTAATAAGTACAATTGAGACTTCAGCGGTACTTTCATTGCATTTTATTATAATTTATCCGTATTCATGTTACACATCATTGACAATATGAACGATTTACTTCAGCTGGTTGCCGAAATAGCACTCTGGGTTTTTTTATCGATTGCGTATTTTTTAGATTATGCACTTGCGAATGGCCAGACGAAAACATAAAGCTTTAGGTGTAATTCTGGTGTGTATTCCATGTAGTAGTATGGCAAAAGAAATATTTCTGTGGTCCTCTTATCAATTGGATGTTTAATTTGCATTAAGATATAGTTTAATAAGTGCAATTGCGACTTCAGCGGTACTTTCATTGCATTTTATTATAATTTATCCGTATTCATGTTACACATCATTGACAATATGAACGATTTACTTCAGCTGGTTGCCGAAATAGCACTCTGGGTTTTTTTATCGATTGCGTATTTTTTAGATTATGCACTTGCGAATGGCCAGACGAAAACATAAAACTTTTATGTGTAATTCTAGTATGTTTTCCATGTAGTAGTATGGCAAAAGAAATATTTCTGTGGTTCTCTTATCAATTGGATGTTTAATTTGCATTAAGATATAGTTTAATAAGTGCATTTGCGACTTCAGCGGACCCTTCATTGCATTTTATTATATTTTATCCGCATTCATTGCACACATCATTGACAATATAGACGATTTTCTACAGCTGGCTGCCGAAATAGCACTATGGGATTTTTATCGAGTGTGCATATTTTAGATCATGCACTTGCGAATGGCCAGACGAAAACATAAAGCTTTATGTGTAATACTGGTGTGTTTTCCGTGTACTAGTTTTTCAAATGAAATATTTATGTGGTCCTCTTATAGATTGGATGCTTAATTTGCATTAAGATATAGTTTAATAAGTGCAATTGCGACTTCAGCGGTACTTTCATTGCATTTTATTATATTTTATCCGTATTCATGGCACACATTATTGGCAATATGAATGATTTACTACAGCTGGCTACCGAACTAGCACTCTGAGATTTTTATCGAGTGTGCATTTTTTAGATTATGCACTTGCGAATGGCCAGACGAAAACATAAAGCTGTATGTGTAATTCTGGTGTGTTTTCCGTGTACTAGTTTTTCATATGAAATATTTATGTGGTCCTCTTATCAACTGGATGTTTAATTTGTATTAAGGTATAGATTAATAAGTGCATTTGCGACTTCAGCGGACCTTTAATTGCATTTTATTAAAATTTATCCGTATTCATAGTACACATCATTGACAATATGAACGATTTACTTCAGCTGGTTGCCGAAATAGCACTCTGATTTTTTTTATCGATTGCGTATTTTTTAGATTATGCACTTGCGAATGGCCAGACGAAAACATAAAGCTTTAGGTGTAATTCTGGTGTGTATTCCGTGTACTTGTTTTTCAAATGAAATATTTATGTGGTCCTCTTATCAATTGGATGCTTAATTTGCATTAAGATATAGTTTAATAAGTGCAATTGCGACTTCAGCGGTACTTTCATTGCATTTTATTATAATTTATCCGTATTCATGTTACACATCATTGACAATATGAACGATTTACTTCAGCTGGTTGCCGAAATAGCACTCTGGGTTTTTTTATCGATTGCGTATTTTTTAGATTATGCACTTGCGAATGGCCAGACGAAAACATAAAACTTGATGTGTAATTCTGGTATGTTTTCCGTGTACTAGTATTGCAAAAAAATTGTTTCTGTAATCCTCCTATGAATTGGATGTTTAATTTGCATTAAAATATAATTTAATAAGTGCACATTCGACTTCAGCGGACCCTTCATTGCATTTTATTATATTTTATCCGCATTCATTGCACACATTATTGACAATATAAACGATTTTCTACAGCTGGCTGCCGAAATAGCACTCTGGGATTTTTATCGAGTGTGCATATTTTAGATCATGCACTTGCGAATGGCCAGACGAAAACATAAAGCTTTATGTGTAATACTGGTGTGTTTTCCGTGTACTAGTTTTTCAAATGAAATATTTATGTGGTCCTCTTATAGATTGGATGCTTAATTTGCATTAAGATATAGTTTAATAAGTGCAATTGCGACTTCAGCGGTACTTTAATTGCATTTTATTATATTTTATCCGTATTCATGGCACACATCATTGGCAATATGAATGATTTACTACAGCTGGCTACCGAACTAGCACTCTGAGATTTTTATCGAGTGTGCATTTTTTAGATTATGCACTTGCGAATGGCCAGACGAAAACATAAAGCAGTATGTGTAATTCTGGTGTGTTTTCCGTGTACTAGTTTTTCATATGAAATATTTATGTGGTCCTCTTATCAACTGGATGTTTAATTTGTATTAAGGTATAGATTAATAAGTGCATTTGCGACTTCAGCGGACCTTTAATTGCATTTTATTAAAATTTATCCGTATTCATAGTACACATCATTGACAATATGAACGAGATACTTCAGCTGGTTGCCGAAATAGCACCCTGGGTTTTTTTATCGATTGCGTATTTTTTAGATTATGCACTTGCGAATGGCTAGACGAAAACATAAAGCTTTAGGTGTAATTCTGGTGTGTATTCCGTGTACTTGTTTTTCAAATGAAATATTTATGTGGTCCTCTTATCAATTGGATGCTTAATTTGCATTAAGATATAGTTTAATAAGTGCAATTGCGACTTCAGCGGTACTTTCATTGCATTTTATTATAATTTATCCGTATTCATGTTACACATCATTGACAATATGAACGATTTACTTCAGCTGGTTGCAGAAATAGCACTCTGGGTTTTTATCGATTGCGTATTTTTTAGATTATGCACTTGCGAATGGCCAGACGAAAACATAAAGCTTTAGGTGTAATTCTGGTGTGTATTCCGTGTACTTGTTTTTCAAATGAAATATTTATGTGGTCCTCTTATCAATTGGATGCTTAATTTGCATTAAGATATAGTTTAATAAGTACAATTGCGACTTCAGCGGTACTTTCATTGCATTTTATTATAATTTATCCGTATTCATGTTACACATCATTGACAATATGAACGATTTACTTCAGCTGGTTGCCGAAATAGCACTCTGGGTTTTTTTATCGATTGCGTATTTTTTAGATTATGCACTTGCGAATGGCCAGACGAAAACATAAAACTTTATGTGTAATTCTGGTGTGTATTCCGTGTACTTGTTTTTCAAATGAAATATTTATGTGGTCCTCTTATCAATTGGATGCTTAATTTGCATTAAGATATAGTTTAATAAGTACAATTGCGACTTCAGCGGTACTTTCATTGCATTTTATTATAATTTATCCGTATTCATGTTACACATCATTGACAATATGAACGATTTACTTCAGCTGGTTGCCGAAATAGCACTCTGGGTTTTCTTATCGATTGCGTATTTTTTAGATTATGCACTTGCAAATGGCCAGACGAAAACATAAAGCTTTAGGTGTAATTCTGGTGTGTATTCCGTGTCTTTGTTTTTCAAATGAAATATTTATGTGGTCCTCTTATCAATTGGATGCTTAATTTGCATTAAGATATAGTTTAATAAGTGCAATTGCGACTTCAGCGGTACTTTCATTGCATTTTATTATAATTTATTCGTATTCATGGTACACTTCATTGACAATATGAACGATTTACTTCAGCTGGTTGCCGAAATAGCACTCTGGGTTTTTTATCGATTGCGTATTTTTTAGATTATGCACTTGCGAATGGCCAGACGAAAACATAAAGCTTTATGTGTAAATCTGTTGGGTTTTCCGTGTACTAGTGTCGCAGAAGAAATATTTCTATACCCCTCCTAGCAATTGGATGCTGAATTTGCATTAAGATAGCGTTTAATAAGTGCATTTGCGACTTCAGCGGACTTTCCATTGAATTTTATTATATTTTATCCTTATTCATATCACACATCATTGACAATATGAACGATTTACTACAGCTGGCTGCCGAAATAGCGCTCTGAAATTTTTGTCGATTGTGTAATTTTTAGATTATGCACTTGCGAATGGCCAGACGAAAACATAAAACTTTATGTGTAATTCTGGTGTGTATTCCGTGTACTTGTTTTTCAAATGAAATATTTATGTGGTCCTCTTATCAATTGGATGCTTAATTTGCATTAAGATATAGTTTAATAAGTACAATTGCGACTTCAGCGGTACTTTCATTGCATTTTATTATAATTTATCCGTATTCATGTTACACATCATTGACAATATGAACGATTTACTTCAGCTGGTTGCCGAAATAGCACTCTGGGTTTTTTTTATCGATTGCGTATTTTTTAGATTATGCACTTGCGAATGGCCAGACGAAAACATAAAACTTTATGTGTAATTCTGGTGTGTATTCCGTGTACTTGTTTTTCAAATGAAATAGTTATGTGGTCCTCTTATCAATTGGATGCTTAATTTGCATTAAGATATAGTTTAATAAGTACAATTGCGACTTCAGCGGTACTTTCATTGCATTTTATTATAATTTATCCGTATTCATGTTACACATCATTGACAATATGAACGATTTACTTCAGCTGGTTGCCGAAATAGCACTCTGGGTTTTTTTATCGATTGCGTAATTTTTAGATTATGCACTTGCGAATGGCCAGACGAAAACATAAAACTGTATGTGTAATTCTGGTGTGTATTCCGTGTACTTGTTTTTCAAATGAAATATTTATGTGGTCCTCTTATCAATTGGATGCTTAATTTGCATTAAGATATAGTTTAATAAGTACAATTGAGACTTCAGCGGTACTTTCATTGCATTTTATTATAATTTATCCGTATTCATGTTACACATCATTGACAATATGAACGATTTACTTCAGCTGGTTGCCGAAATAGCACTCTGGGTTTTTTTATCGATTGCGTATTTTTTAGATTATGCACTTGCGAATGGCCAGACGAAAACATAAAGCTTTAGGTGTAATTCTGGTGTGTATTCCATGTAGTAGTATGGCAAAAGAAATATTTCTGTGGTCCTCTTATCAATTGGATGTTTAATTTGCATTAAGATATAGTTTAATAAGTGCAATTGCGACTTCAGCGGTACTTTCATTGCATTTTATTATAATTTATCCGTATTCATGTTACACATCATTGACAATATGAACGATTTACTTCAGCTGGTTGCCGAAATAGCACTCTGGGTTTTTTTATCGATTGCGTATTTTTTAGATTATGCACTTGCGAATGGCCAGACGAAAACATAAAACTTTATGTGTAATTCTAGTATGTTTTCCATGTAGTAGTATGGCAAAAGAAATATTTCTGTGGTTCTCTTATCAATTGGATGTTTAATTTGCATTAAGATATAGTTTAATAAGTGCATTTGCGACTTCAGCGGACCCTTCATTGCATTTTATTATATTTTATCCGCATTCATTGCACACATCATTGACAATATAGACGATTTTCTACAGCTGGCTGCCGAAATAGCACTATGGGATTTTTATCGAGTGTGCATATTGTAGATCATGCACTTGCGAATGGCCAGACGAAAACATAAAGCTTTATGTGTAATACTGGTGTGTTTTCCGTGTACTAGTTTTTCAAATGAAATATTTATGTGGTCCTCTTATAGATTGGATGCTTAATTTGCATTAAGATATAGTTTAATAAGTGCAATTGCGACTTCAGCGGTACTTTCATTGCATTTTATTATATTTTATCCGTATTCATGGCACACATCATTGGCAATATGAATGATTTACTACAGCTGGCTACCGAACTAGCACTCTGAGATTTTTATCGAGTGTGCATTTTTTAGATTATGCACTTGCGAATGGCCAGACGAAAACATAAAGCTGTATGTGTAATTCTGGTGTGTTTTCCGTGTACTAGTTTTTCATATGAAATATTTATGTGGTCCTCTTATCAACTGGATGTTTAATTTGTATTAAGGTATAGATTAATAAGTGCATTTGCGACTTCAGCGGACCTTTAATTGCATTTTATTAAAATTTATCCGTATTCATAGTACACATCATTGACAATATGAACGATTTACTTCAGCTGGTTGCCGAAATAGCACTCTGGGTTTTTTTATCGATTGCGTATTTTTTAGATTATGCACTTGCGAATGGCCAGACGAAAACATAAAGATTTATGTGTAATTCTGGTGTGTTTTTCGTGTACTAGTTTTTCAAATAAAATATTTATGTGGTCCTCTTATCAATTGGATGCTTAATTTGCATTAAGATATAGTTTAATAAGTGCAATTGCGACTTCAGCGGTACTTTCATTGCATTTTATTATAATTTATCCGTATTCATGTTACACATCATTGACAATATGAACGATTTACTTCAGCTGGTTGCCGAAATAGCACTCTGGGTTTTTCTATCGATTGCGTATTTTTTAGATTATGCACTTGCGAATGGCCAGACGAAAACATAAAGCTTTAGGTGTAATTCTGGTGTGTATTCCGTGTACTTGTTTTTCAAATGAAATATTTATGTGGTCCTCTTATCAATTGGATGCTTAATTTGCATTAAGATATAGTTTAATAAGTGCAATTGCGACTTCAGCGGTACTTTCATTGCATTTTATTATAATTTATCCGTATTTATTTTACACATCATTGACAATATGAACGATTTACTTCAGCTGGTTGCCGAAATAGCACTCTGGGTTTTTTTATCGATTGCGTATTTTTTAGATTATGCACTTGCGAATGGCCAGACGAAAACATAAAGCTTTAGGTGTAATTCTGGTGTGTATTCCGTGTACTTGTTTTTCAAATGAAATATTTATGTGGTCCTCTTATCAATTGGATGCTTAATTTGCATTAAGATATAGTTTAATAAGTGCAATTGCGACTTCAGCGGTACTTTCATTGCATTTTATTATAATTTATCCGTATTCATGTTACACATCATTGACAATATGAACGATTTACTTCAGCTGGTTGCCGAAATAGCACTCTGGGTTTTTTTATCGATTGCGTATTTTTTAGATTATGCACTTGCGAATGGCCAGACGAAAACATAAAGCTTTAGGTGTAATTCTGGTGTGTATTCCGTGTACTTGTTTTTCAAATGAAATATTTATGTGGTCCTCTTATCAATTAGATGCTTAATTTGCATTAAGATATAGTTTAATAAGTGCAATTGCGACTTCAGCGGTACTTTCATTGCATTTTATTATAATTTATCCGTATTCATGTTACACATCATTGACAATATGAACGATTTACTTCAGCTGGTTGCCGAAATAGCACTCTGGGTTTTTTTATCGATTGCGTATTTTTTAGATTATGCACTTGCGAATGGCCAGACGAAAACATAAAGCTTTAGGTGTAATTCTGGTGTGTATTCCGTGTACTTGTTTTTCAAATGAAATATTTATGTGGTCCTCTTATCAATTGGATGCTTAATTTGCATTAAGATATAGTTTAATAAGTACAATTGCGACTTAAGCGGTACTTTCATTGCATTTTATTATAATTTATCCGTATTCATGTTACACATCATTGACAATATGAACGATTTACTTCAGCTGGTTGCCGAAATAGCACTCTGGGTTTTTTTATCGATTGCGTATTTTTTAGATTATGCACTTGCGAATGGCCAGACGAAAACATAAAGATTTATGTGTAATTCTGGTGTGTTTTTCGTGTACTAGTTTTTCAAATAAAATATTTATGTGGTCCTCTTATCAATTGGATGCTTAATTTGCATTAAGATATAGTTTAATAAGTGCAATTGCGACTTCAGCGGTACTTTCATTGCATTTTATTATAATTTATCCGTATTCATGTTACACATCATTGACAATATGAACGATTTACTTCAGCTGGTTGCCGAAATAGCACTCTGGGTTTTTTTATCGATTGCGTATTTTTTAGATTATGCACTTGCGAATGGCCAGACGAAAACATAAAGATTTATGTGTAATTCTGGTGTGTATTCCGTGTACTTGTTTTTCAAATGAAATATTTATGTGGTCCTCTTATCAATTGGATGCTTAATTCGCATTAAGATATAGTTTAATAAGTGCAATTGCGACTTCAGCGGTACTTTCATTGCATTTTATTATAATTTATCCGTATTTATTTTACACATCATTGACAATATGAACGATTTACTTCAGCTGGTTGCCGAAATAGCACTCTGGGTTTTTTTATCGATTGCGTATTTTTTAGATTATGCACTTGCGAATGGCCAGACGAAAACATAAAGCTTTAGGTGTAATTCTGGTGTGTATTCCGTGTACTTGTTTTTCAAATGAAATATTTATGTGGTCCTCTTATCAATTGGATGCTTAATTTGCATTAAGATATAGTTTAATAAGTGCAATTGCGACTTCAGCGGTACTTTCATTGCATTTTATTATAATTTATCCGTATTCATGTTACACATCATTGACAATATGAACGATTTACTTCAGCTGGTTGCCGAAATAGCACTCTGGGTTTTTTTATCGATTGCGTATTTTTTAGATTATGCACTTGCGAATGGCCAGACGAAAACATAAAGCTTTAGGTGTAATTCTGGTGTGTATTCCGTGTACTTGTTTTTCAAATGAAATATTTATGTGGTCCTCTTATCAATTGGATGCTTAATTTGCATTAAGATATAGTTTAATAAGTGCAATTGCGACTTCAGCGGTACTTTCATTGCATTTTATTATAATTTATCCGTATTCATGTTACACATCATTGACAATATGAACGATTTACTTCAGCTGGTTGCCGAAATAGCACTCTGGGTTTTTTTATCGATTGCTTATTTTTTAGATTATGCACTTGCGAATGGCCAGACGAAAACATAAAGCTTTAGGTGTAATTCTGGTGTGTATTCCGTGTACTTGTTTTTCAAATGAAATATTTATGTGGTCCTCTTATCAATTGGATGCTCAATTTGCATTAAGATATAGTTTAATAAGTACAATTGCGACTTCAGCGGTACTTTCATTGCATTTTATTATAATTTATCCGTATTCATGTTACACATCATTGACAATATGAACGATTTACTTCAGCTGGTTGCCGAAATAGCACTCTGGGTTTTTTTTATCGATTGCGTATTTTTTAGATTATGCACTTGCGAATGGCCAGACGAAAACATAAAGCTTTAGGTGTAATTCTGGTGTGTATTCCGTGTACTTATATATTTTATCCGCATTCATTGCACACATTATTAACAATATAAACGATTTACTACAGCTGGCTGCCGAAATAGCAGTCTGGGATTTTTATCGAGTGTGCATTTTTTAGATTATGCACTTGCGAATGGCCAGACGAAAACATAAAGATTTATGTGTAATTCTGGTGTGTATTCCGTGTACTTGTTTTTCAAATGAAATATTTATGTGGTCCTCTTATCAATTGGATGCTTAATTTGCATTAAGATATAGTTTAATAAGTGCAATTGCGACTTCAGCGGTACTTTCATTGCATTTTATTATAATTTATCCGTATTTATTTTACACATCATTGACAATATGAACGATTTACTTCAGCTGGTTGCCGAAATAGCACTCTGGGTTTTTTTATCGATTGCGTATTTTTTAGATTATGCACTTGCGAATGGCCAGACGAAAACATAAAGCTTTAGGTGTAATTCTGGTGTGTATTCCGTGTACTTGTTTTTCAAATGAAATATTTATGTGGTCCTCTTATCAATTGGATGCTTAATTTGCATTAAGATATAGTTTAATAAGTGCAATTGCGACTTCAGCGGTACTTTCATTGCATTTTATTATAATTTATCCGTATTCATGTTACACATCATTGACAATATGAACGATTTACTTCAGCTGGTTGCCGAAATAGCACTCTGGGTTTTTTTATCGATTGCGTATTTTTTAGATTATGCACTTGCGAATGGCCAGACGAAAACATAAAGCTTTAGGTGTAATTCTGGTGTGTATTCCGTGTACTTGTTTTTCAAATGAAATATTTATGTGGTCCTCTTATCAATTGGATGCTTAATTTGCATTAAGATATAGTTTAATAAGTGCAATTGCGACTTCAGCGGTACTTTCATTGCATTTTATTATAATTTATCCGTATTCATGTTACACATCATTGACAATATGAACGATTTACTTCAGCTGGTTGCCGAAATAGCACTCTGGGTTTTTTTATCGATTGCGTATTTTTTAGATTATGCACTTGCGAATGGCCAGACGAAAACATAAAGCTTTAGGTGTAATTCTGGTGTGTATTCCGTGTACTTGTTTTTCAAATGAAATATTTATGTGGTCCTCTTATCAATTGGATGCTCAATTTGCATTAAGATATAGTTTAATAAGTACAATTGCGACTTCAGCGGTACTTTCATTGCATTTTATTATAATTTATCCGTATTCATGTTACACATCATTGACAATATGAACGATTTACTTCAGCTGGTTGCCGAAATAGCACTCTGGGTTTTTTTTATCGATTGCGTATTTTTTAGATTATGCACTTGCGAATGGCCAGACGAAAACATAAAGCTTTAGGTGTAATTCTGGTGTGTATTCCGTGTACTTATATCTTTTATCCGCATTCATTGCACACATTATTAACAATATAAACGATTTACTACAGCTGGTTGCCGAAATAGCACTCTGGGTTTTTTTATCGATTGCGTATTTTTTAGATTATGCACTTGCGAATGGCCAGACGAAAACATAAAACTTGATGTGTAATTCTGGTATGTTTTCCGTGTACTAGTATTGCAAAAAAATTGTTTCTGTAATCCTCCTATGAATTGGATGTTTAATTTGCATTAAAATATAATTTAATAAGTGCACATTCGACTTCAGCGGACCCTTCATTGCATTTTATTATATTTTATCCGCATTCATTGCACACATTATTGACAATATAAACGATTTTCTACAGCTGGCTGCCGAAATAGCACTCTGGGATTTTTATCGAGTGTGCATATTTTAGATCATGCACTTGCGAATGGCCAGACGAAAACATAAAGCTTTATGTGTAATACTGGTGTGTTTTCCGTGTACTAGTTTTTCAAATGAAATATTTATGTGGTCCTCTTATAGATTGGATGCTTAATTTGCATTAAGATATAGTTTAATAAGTGCAATTGCGACTTCAGCGGTACTTTCATTGCATTTTATTATATTTTATCCGTATTCATGGCACACATCATTGGCAATATGAATGATTTACTACAGCTGGCTACCGAACTAGCACTCTGAGATTTTTATCGAGTGTGCATTTTTTAGATTATGCACTTGCGAATGGCCAGACGAAAACATAAAGCTGTATGTGTAATTCTGGTGTGTTTTCCGTGTACTAGTTTTTCATATGAAATATTTATGTGGTCCTCTTATCAACTGGATGTTTAATTTGTATTAAGGTATAGATTAATAAGTGCATTTGCGACTTCAGCGGACCTTTAATTGCATTTTATTAAAATTTATCCGTATTCATAGTACACATCATTGACAATATGAACGAGATACTTCAGCTGGTTGCCGAAATAGCACTCTGGGTTTTTTATCGATTGCGTATTTTTTAGATTATGCACTTGCGAATGGCCAGACGAAAACATAAAGCTTTAGGTGTAATTCTGGTGTGTATTCCGTGTACTTGTTTTTCAAATGAAATATTTATGTGGTCCTCTTATCAATTGGATGCTTAATTTGCATTAAGATATAGTTTAATAAGTACAATTGCGACTTCAGCGGTACTTTCATTGCATTTTATTATAATTTATCCGTATTCATGTTACACATCATTGACAATATGAACGATTTACTTCAGCTGGTTGCCGAAATAGCACTCTGGGTTTTTTTATCGATTGCGTATTTTTTAGATTATGCACTTGCGAATGGCCAGACGAAAACATAAAGCTTTAGGTGTAATTCTGGTGTGTATTCCGTGTACTTGTTTTTCAAATGAAATATTTATGTGGTCCTCTTATCAATTGGATGCTTAATTTGCATTAAGATATAGTTTAATAAGTGCAATTGCGACTTCAGCGGTACTTTCATTGCATTTTATTATAATTTATCCGTATTTATTTTACACATCATTGACAATATGAACGATTTACTTCAGCTGGTTGCCGAAATAGCACTCTGGGTTTTTTTATCGATTGCGTATTTTTTAGATTATGCACTTGCGAATGGCCAGACGAAAACATAAAGCTTTAGGTGTAATTCTGGTGTGTATTCCGTGTACTTGTTTTTCAAATGAAATATTTATGTGGTCCTCTTATCAATTGGATGCTTAATTTGCATTAAGATATAGTTTAATAAGTGCAATTGCGACTTCAGCGGTACTTTCATTGCATTTTATTATAATTTATCCGTATTCATGTTACACATCATTGACAATATGAACGATTTACTTCAGCTGGTTGCCGAAATAGCACTCTGGGTTTTTTTATCGATTGCGTATTTTTTAGATTATGCACTTGCGAATGGCCAGACGAAAACATAAAGCTTTAGGTGTAATTCTGGTGTGTATTCCGTGTACTTGTTTTTCAAATGAAATATTTATGTGGTCCTCTTATCAATTAGATGCTTAATTTGCATTAAGATATAGTTTAATAAGTGCAATTGCGACTTCAGCGGTACTTTCATTGCATTTTATTATAATTTATCCGTATTCATGTTACACATCATTGACAATATGAACGATTTACTTCAGCTGGTTGCCGAAATAGCACTCTGGGTTTTTTTATCGATTGCGTATTTTTTAGATTATGCACTTGCGAATGGCCAGACGAAAACATAAAGCTTTAGGTGTAATTCTGGTGTGTATTCCGTGTACTTGTTTTTCAAATGAAATATTTATGTGGTCCTCTTATCAATTGGATGCTTAATTTGCATTAAGATATAGTTTAATAAGTGCAATTGCGACTTCAGCGGTACTTTCATTGCATTTTATTATAATTTATCCGTATTCATGTTACACATCATTGACAATATGAACGATTTACTTCAGCTGGTTGCCGAAATAGCACTCTGGGTTTTTTTATCGATTGCTTATTTTTTAGATTATGCACTTGCGAATGGCCAGACGAAAACATAAAGCTTTAGGTGTAATTCTGGTGTGTATTCCGTGTACTTGTTTTTCAAATGAAATATTTATGTGGTCCTCTTATCAATTGGATGCTCAATTTGCATTAAGATATAGTTTAATAAGTACAATTGCGACTTCAGCGGTACTTTCATTGCATTTTATTATAATTTATCCGTATTCATGTTACACATCATTGACAATATGAACGATTTACTTCAGCTGGTTGCCGAAATAGCACTCTGGGTTTTTTTTATCGATTGCGTATTTTTTAGATTATGCACTTGCGAATGGCCAGACGAAAACATAAAGCTTTAGGTGTAATTCTGGTGTGTATTCCGTGTACTTATATATTTTATCCGCATTCATTGCACACATTATTAACAATATAAACGATTTACTACAGCTGGCTGCCGAAATAGCAGTCTGGGATTTTTATCGAGTGTGCATTTTTTAGATTATGCACTTGCGAATGGCCAGACGAAAACATAAAGATTTATGTGTAATTCTGGTGTGTATTCCGTGTACTTGTTTTTCAAATGAAATATTTATGTGGTCCTCTTATCAATTGGATGCTTAATTTGCATTAAGATATAGTTTAATAAGTGCAATTGCGACGTCAGCGGTACTTTCATTGCATTTTATTATAATTTATCCGTATTTATTTTACACATCATTGACAATATGAACGATTTACTTCAGCTGGTTGCCGAAATAGCACTCTGGGTTTTTTTATCGATTGCGTATTTTTTAGATTATGCACTTGCGAATGGCCAGACGAAAACATAAAGCTTTAGGTGTAATTCTGGTGTGTATTCCGTGTACTTGTTTTTCAAATGAAATATTTATGTGGTCCTCTTATCAATTGGATGCTTAATTTGCATTAAGATATAGTTTAATAAGTGCAATTGCGACTTCAGCGGTACTTTCATTGCATTTTATTATAATTTATCCGTATTCATGTTACACATCATTGACAATATGAACGATTTACTTCAGCTGGTTGCCGAAATAGCACTCTGGGTTTTTTTATCGATTGCGTATTTTTTAGATTATGCACTTGCGAATGGCCAGACGAAAACATAAAGCTTTAGGTGTAATTCTGGTGTGTATTCCGTGTACTTGTTTTTCAAATGAAATATTTATGTGGTCCTCTTATCAATTGGATGCTTAATTTGCATTAAGATATAGTTTAATAAGTGCAATTGCGACTTCAGCGGTACTTTCATTGCATTTTATTATAATTTATCCGTATTCATGTTACACATCATTGACAATATGAACGATTTACTTCAGCTGGTTGCCGAAATAGCACTCTGGGTTTTTTTTATCGATTGCGTATTTTTTAGATTATGCACTTGCGAATGGCCAGACGAAAACATAAAGCTTTAGGTGTAATTCTGGTGTGTATTCCGTGTACTTATATATTTTATCCGCATTCATTGCACACATTATTAACAATATAAACGATTTACTACAGCTGGTTGCCGAAATAGCACTCTGGGTTTTTTTATCGATTGCGTATTTTTTAGATTATGCACTTGCGAATGGCCAGACGAAAACATAAAACTTGATGTGTAATTCTGGTATGTTTTCCGTGTACTAGTATTGCAAAAAAATTGTTTCTGTAATCCTCCTATGAATTGGATGTTTAATTTGCATTAAAATATAATTTAATAAGTGCACATTCGACTTCAGCGGACCCTTCATTGCATTTTATTATATTTTATCCGCATTCATTGCACACATTATTGACAATATAAACGATTTTCTACAGCTGGCTGCCGAAATAGCACTCTGGGATTTTTATCGAGTGTGCATATTTTAGATCATGCACTTGCGAATGGCCAGACGAAAACATAAAGCTTTATGTGTAATACTGGTGTGTTTTCCGTGTACTAGTTTTTCAAATGAAATATTTATGTGGTCCTCTTATAGATTGGATGCTTAATTTGCATTAAGATATAGTTTAATAAGTGCAATTGCGACTTCAGCGGTACTTTCATTGCATTTTATTATAATTTATCCGTATTCATGTTACACATCATTGACAATATGAACGATTTACTTCAGCTGGTTGCCGAAATAGCACTCTGGGTTTTTTATCGATTGCGTATTTTTTAGATTATGCACTTGCGAATGGCCAGACGAAAACATAAAGATTTATGTGTAATTCTGGTGTGTTTTTCGTGTACTAGTTTTTCAAATAAAATATTTATGTGGTCCTCTTATCAATTGGATGCTTAATTTGCATTAAGATATAGTTTAATAAGTGCAATTGCGACTTCAGCGGTACTTTCATTGCATTTTATTATAATTTATCCGTATTCATGTTACACATCATTGACAATATGAACGATTTACTTCAGCTGGTTGCCGAAATAGCACTCTGGGTTTTTTTATCGATTGCGTATTTTTTAGATTATGCACTTGCGAATGGCCAGACGAAAACATAAAGCTTTAGGTGTAATTCTGGTGTGTATTCCGTGTACTTATATATTTTATCCGCATTCATTGCACACATTATTAACAATATAAACGATTTACTACAGCTGGCTGCCGAAATAGCAGTCTGGGATTTTTATCGAGTGTGCATTATTTAGATTATGCACTTGCGAATGGCCAGACGAAAACATAAAGCTTTAGGTGTAATTCTGGTATTTTTTTCGTGTACTAGTTTTTCATATGAAATATTTATGTGGTCCTCTTATCAACTGGATGTTTAATTTGCATTAAGGTATAGTTTAATAAGTGCATTTGCGACTTCAGCGGTACTTTCATTGCATTTTATTATAATTTATCCGTATTCATGTTACACATCATTGCCAATATGAACGATTTACTTCAGCTGGTTGCCGAAATAGCACTCTGGGTTTTTTTATCGATTGCGTATTTTTTAGATTGTGCACTTTGGAATGGCCAGACGAAAACATAAAGCTTTAGGTGTAATTCTGGTATTTTTTTCGTGTACTAGTTTTTCATATGAAATATTTCTGTGGTCCTCTTATCAACTGGATGTTTAATTTGCATTAAGGTATAGTCTAATAAGTGCATTTGCGACTTCAGCGGACTTTGCATTGCATTTTATTATATTTTATCCGCATTCATTGCACACATTATTAACAATATAAACGATTTACTACAGCTGGCTGCCGAAATAGCACTCTGGGATTTTTATCGAGTGTGCATTTTTTAGATTATGCACTTGCGAATGGCCAGACGAAAACATAAAGATTTATGTCTAATTCTGGTGTGTTTTTCGTGTACTAGTTTTTCAAATAAAATATTTATGTGGTCGTCTTATCAATTGGATGCTTAATTTGCATTAAGATATAGTTTAATAAGTGCAATTGCGACTTCAGCGGTACTTTCATTGCATTTTATTATAATTTATCCGTATTCATGTTCCACATCATTGACAATATGAACGATTTACTTCAGCTGGTTGCCGAAATAGCACTCTGGGTTTTTTTATCGATTGCGTATTTTTTAGATTATGCACTTGCGAATGGCCAGACGAAAACATAAAGCTTTAGGTGTAATTCTGGTGTGTATTCCGTGTACTTGTTTTTCAAATGAAATATTTATGTGGTCCTCTTATCAATTGGATGCTTAATTTGCATTAAGATATAGTTTAATAAGTACAATTGCGACTTCAGCGGTACTTTCATTGCATTTTATTATAATTTATCCGTATTCATGTTACACATCATTGACAATAAGAACGATTTACTTCAGCTGGTTGTCGAAATAGCACTCTGGGTTTTTTTATCGATTGCGTATTTTTTAGATTATGCACTTGCGAATGGCCAGACGAAAACATAAAGCTTTAGGTGTAATTCTGGTGTGTATTCCGTGTACTTGTTTTTCAAATGAAATATTTATGTGGTCCTCTTATCAATTGGATGCTTAATTTGCATTAAGATATAGTTTAATAAGTGCAATTGCGACTTCAGCGGTACTTTCATTGCATTTTATTATAATTTATCCGTATTCATGTTACACATCATTGACAATATGAACGATTTACTTCAGCTGGTTGCCGAAATAGCACTCTGGGTTTTTTTATCGATTGCGTATTTTTTAGATTATGCACTTGCGAATGGCCAGACGAAAACATAAAGCTTTAGGTGTAATTCTGGTGTGTATTCCGTGTACTTGTTTTTCAAATGAAATATTTATGTGGTCCTCTTATCAATTGGATGCTTAATTTGCATTAAGATCTAGTTTAATAAGTGCAATTGCGACTTCAGCGGTACTTTCATTGCATTTTATTATAATTTATCCGTATTCATGTTACACATCATTGACAATATGAACGATTTACTTCAGCTGGTTGCCGAAATAGCACTCTGGGTTTTTTTATCGATTGCGTATTTTTTAGATTATGCACTTGCGAATGGCCAGACGAAAACATAAAGCTTTAGGTGTAATTCTGGTGTGTATTCCGTGTACTTGTTTTTCAAATGAAATATTTATGTGGTCCTTTATCAATTGGATGCTTAATTTGCATTAAGATATAGTTTAATAAGTACAATTGCGACTTAAGCGGTACTTTCATTGCATTTTATTATAATTTATCCGTATTCATGTTACACATCATTGACAATATGAACGATTTACTTCAGCTGGTTGCCGAAATAGCACTCTGGGTTTTTTTATCGATTGCGTATTTTTTAGATTATGCACTTGCGAATGGCCAGACGAAAACATAAAGATTTATGTGTAGTTCTGGTGTGTTTTTCGTGTACTAGTTTTTCAAATAAAATATTTATGTGGTCCTCTTATCAATTGGATGCTTAATTTGCATTAAGATATAGTTTAATAAGTGCAATTGCGACTTCAGCGGTACTTTCATTGCATTTTATTATAATTTATCCGTATTCATGTTACACATCATTGACAATATGAACGATTTACTTCAGCTGGTTGCCGAAATAGCACTCTGGGTTTTTTTATCGATTGCGTATTTTTTAGATTATGCACTTGCGAATGGCCAGACGAAAACATAAAGCTTTAGGTGTAATTCTGGTGTGTATTCCGTGTACTTGTTTTTCAAATGAAATATTTATGTGGTCCTCTTATCAATTGGATGCTTAATTTGCATTAAGATATAGTTTAATAAGTGCAATTGCGACTTCAGCGGTACTTTCATTGCATTTTATTATAATTTATCCGTATTTATTTTACACATCATTGACAATATGAACGATTTACTTCAGCTGGTTGCCGAAATAGCACTCTGGGTTTTTTTATCGATTGCGTATTTTTTAGATTATGCACTTGCGAATGGCCAGACGAAAACATAAAGCTTTAGGTGTAATTCTGGTGTGTATTCCGTGTACTTGTTTTTCAAATGAAATATTTATGTGGTCCTCTTATCAATTGGATGCTTAATTTGCATTAAGATATAGTTTAATAAGTGCAATTGCGACTTCAGCGGTACTTTCATTGCATTTTATTATAATTTATCCGTATTCATGTTACACATCATTGACAATATGAACGATTTACTTCAGCTGGTTGCCGAAATAGCACTCTGGGTTTTTTTATCGATTGCGTATTTTTTAGATTATGCACTTGCGAATGGCCAGACGAAAACATAAAGCTTTAGGTGTAATTCTGGTGTGTATTCCGTGTACTTGTTTTTCAAATGAAATATTTATGTGGTCCTCTTATCAATTAGATGCTTAATTTGCATTAAGATATAGTTTAATAAGTGCAATTGCGACTTCAGCGGTACTTTCATTGCATTTTATTATAATTTATCCGTATTCATGTTACACATCATTGACAATATGAACGATTTACTTCAGCTGGTTGCCGAAATAGCACTCTGGGTTTTTTTATCGATTGCGTATTTTTTAGATTATGCACTTGCGAATGGCCAGACGAAAACATAAAGCTTTAGGTGTAATTCTGGTGTGTATTCCGTGTACTTGTTTTTCAAATGAAATATTTATGTGGTCCTCTTATCAATTGGATGCTTAATTTGCATTAAGATATAGTTTAATAAGTACAATTGCGACTTAAGCGGTACTTTCATTGCATTTTATTATAATTTATCCGTATTCATGTTACACATCATTGACAATATGAACGATTTACTTCAGCTGGTTGCCGAAATAGCACTCTGGGTTTTTTTATCGATTGCGTATTTTTTAGATTATGCACTTGCGAATGGCCAGACGAAAACATAAAGATTTATGTGTAATTCTGGTGTGTTTTTCGTGTACTAGTTTTTCAAATAAAATATTTATGTGGTCCTCTTATCAATTGGATGCTTAATTTGCATTAAGATATAGTTTAATAAGTGCAATTGCGACTTCAGCGGTACTTTCATTGCATTTTATTATAATTTATCCGTATTCATGTTACACATCATTGACAATATGAACGATTTACTTCAGCTGGTTGCCGAAATAGCACTCTGGGTTTTTTTATCGATTGCGTATTTTTTAGATTATGCACTTGCGAATGGCCAGACGAAAACATAAAGATTTATGTGTAATTCTGGTGTGTATTCCGTGTACTTGTTTTTCAAATGAAATATTTATGTGGTCCTCTTATCAATTGGATGCTTAATTTGCATTAAGATATAGTTTAATAAGTGCAATTGCGACTTCAGCGGTACTTTCATTGCATTTTATTATAATTTATCCGTATTTATTTTACACATCATTGACAATATGAACGATTTACTTCAGCTGGTTGCCGAAATAGCACTCTGGGTTTTTTTATCGATTGCGTATTTTTTAGATTATGCACTTGCGAATGGCCAGACGAAAACATAAAGCTTTAGGTGTAATTCTGGTGTGTATTCCGTGTACTTGTTTTTCAAATGAAATATTTATGTGGTCCTCTTATCAATTGGATGCTTAATTTGCATTAAGATATAGTTTAATAAGTGCAATTGCGACTTCAGCGGTACTTTCATTGCATTTTATTATAATTTATCCGTATTCATGTTACACATCATTGACAATATGAACGATTTACTTCAGCTGGTTGCCGAAATAGCACTCTGGGTTTTTTTATCGATTGCGTATTTTTTAGATTATGCACTTGCGAATGGCCAGACGAAAACATAAAGCTTTAGGTGTAATTCTGGTGTGTATTCCGTGTACTTGTTTTTCAAATGAAATATTTATGTGGTCCTCTTATCAATTGGATGCTTAATTTGCATTAAGATATAGTTTAATAAGTGCAATTGCGACTTCAGCGGTACTTTCATTGCATTTTATTATAATTTATCCGTATTCATGTTACACATCATTGACAATATGAACGATTTACTTCAGCTGGTTGCCGAAATAGCACTCTGGGTTTTTTTATCGATTGCTTATTTTTTAGATTATGCACTTGCGAATGGCCAGACGAAAACATAAAGCTTTAGGTGTAATTCTGGTGTGTATTCCGTGTACTTGTTTTTCAAATGAAATATTTATGTGGTCCTCTTATCAATTGGATGCTCAATTTGCATTAAGATATAGTTTAATAAGTACAATTGCGACTTCAGCGGTACTTTCATTGCATTTTATTATAATTTATCCGTATTCATGTTACACATCATTGACAATATGAACGATTTACTTCAGCTGGTTGCCGAAATAGCACTCTGGGTTTTTTTTATCGATTGCGTATTTTTTAGATTATGCACTTGCGAATGGCCAGACGAAAACATAAAGCTTTAGGTGTAATTCTGGTGTGTATTCCGTGTACTTATATATTTTATCCGCATTCATTGCACACATTATTAACAATATAAACGATTTACTACAGCTGGCTGCCGAAATAGCAGTCTGGGATTTTTATCGAGTGTGCATTTTTTAGATTATGCACTTGCGAATGGCCAGACGAAAACATAAAGATTTATGTGTAATTCTGGTGTGTATTCCGTGTACTTGTTTTTCAAATGAAATATTTATGTGGTCCTCTTATCAATTGGATGCTTAATTTGCATTAAGATATAGTTTAATAAGTGCAATTGCGACTTCAGCGGTACTTTCATTGCATTTTATTATAATTTATCCGTATTTATTTTACACATCATTGACAATATGAACGATTTACTTCAGCTGGTTGCCGAAATAGCACTCTGGGTTTTTTTATCGATTGCGTATTTTTTAGATTATGCACTTGCGAATGGCCAGACGAAAACATAAAGATTTATGTGTAATTCTGGTGTGTATTCCGTGTACTTGTTTTTCAAATGAAATATTTATGTGGTCCTCTTATCAATTGGATGCTTAATTTGCATTAAGATATAGTTTAATAAGTGCAATTGCGACTTCAGCGGTACTTTCATTGCATTTTATTATAATTTATCCGTATTTATTTTACACATCATTGACAATATGAACGATTTACTTCAGCTGGTTGCCGAAATAGCACTCTGGGTTTTTTTATCGATTGCGTATTTTTTAGATTATGCACTTGCGAATGGCCAGACGAAAACATAAAGCTTTAGGTGTAATTCTGGTGTGTATTCCGTGTACTTGTTTTTCAAATGAAATATTTATGTGGTCCTCTTATCAATTGGATGCTTAATTTGCATTAAGATATAGTTTAATAAGTGCAATTGCGACTTCAGCGGTACTTTCATTGCATTTTATTATAATTTATCCGTATTCATGTTACACATCATTGACAATATGAACGATTTACTTCAGCTGGTTGCCGAAATAGCACTCTGGGTTTTTTTATCGATTGCGTATTTTTTAGATTATGCACTTGCAAATGGCCAGACGAAAACATAAAGCTTTAGGTGTAATTCTGGTGTGTATTCCGTGTACTTGTTTTTCAAATGAAATATTTATGTGGTCCTCTTATCAATTGGATGCTTAATTTGCATTAAGATATAGTTTAATAAGTGCAATTGCGACTTCAGCGGTACTTTCATTGCATTTTATTATAATTTATCCGTATTCATGTTACACATCATTGACAATATGAACGATTTACTTCAGCTGGTTGCCGAAATAGCACTCTGGGTTTTTTTATCGATTGCTTATTTTTTAGATTATGCACTTGCGAATGGCCAGACGAAAACATAAAGCTTTAGGTGTAATTCTGGTGTGTATTCCGTGTACTTGTTTTTCAAATGAAATATTTATGTGGTCCTCTTATCAATTGGATGCTCAATTTGCATTAAGATATAGTTTAATAAGTACAATTGCGACTTCAGCGGTACTTTCATTGCATTTTATTATAATTTATCCGTATTCATGTTACACATCATTGACAATATGAACGATTTACTTCAGCTGGTTGCCGAAATAGCACTCTGGGTTTTTTTATCGATTGCGTATTTTTTAGATTATGCACTTGCGAATGGCCAGACGAAAACATAAAGCTTTAGGTGTAATTCTGGTGTGTATTCCGTGTACTTATATATTTTATCCGCATTCATTGCACACATTATTAACAATATAAACGATTTACTACAGCTGGCTGCCGAAATAGCAGTCTGGGATTTTTATCGAGTGTGCATTTTTTAGATTATGCACTTGCGAATGGCCAGACGAAAACATAAAGATTTATGTGTAATTCTGGTGTGTATTCCGTGTACTTATATATTTTATCCGCATTCATTGCACACATTATTAACAATATAAACGATTTACTACAGCTGGTTGCCGAAATAGCACTCTGGGTTTCTTTATCGATTGCGTATTTTTTAGATTATGCACTTGCGAATGGCCAGACGAAAACATAAAACTTGATGTGTAATTCTGGTATGTTTTCCGTGTACTAGTATTGCAAAAAAATTGTTTCTGTAATCCTCCTATGAATTGGATGTTTAATTTGCATTAAAATATAATTTAATAAGTGCACATTCGACTT
This sequence comes from Agriotes lineatus, assembly GCA_940337035.1. NCBI lineage: Eukaryota > Metazoa > Arthropoda > Insecta > Coleoptera > Elateridae > Agriotes > Agriotes lineatus. The sequence continues at coordinate 37,067 of CALNHX010007037.1, read as the reverse complement.
CAGCGGACCCTTCATTGCATTTTATTATATTTTATCCGCATTCATTGCACACATTATTGACAATATAAACGATTTTCTACAGCTGGCTGCCGAAATAGCACTCTGGGATTTTTATCGAGTGTGCATATTTTAGATCATGCACTTGCGAATGGCCAGACGAAAACATAAAGCTTTATGTGTAATACTGGTGTGTTTTCCGTGTACTAGTTTTTCAAATGAAATATTTATGTGGTCCTCTTATAGATTGGATGCTTAATTTGCATTAAGATATAGTTTAATAAGTGCAATTGCGACTTCAGCGGTACTTTCATTGCATTTTATTATATTTTATCCGTATTCATGGCACACATCATTGGCAATATGAATGATTTACTACAGCTGGCTACCGAACTAGCACTCTGAGATTTTTATCGAGTGTGCATTTTTAGATTATGCACTTGCGAATGGCCAGACGAAAACATAAAGCTGTATGTGTAATTCTGGTGTGTTTTCCGTGTACTAGTTTTTCATATGAAATATTTATGTGGTCCTCTTATCAACTGGATGTTTAATTTGTATTAAGGTATAGATTAATAAGTGCATTTGCGACTTCAGCGGACCTTTAATTGCATTTTATTAAAATTTATCCGTATTCATAGTACACATCATTGACAATATGAACGAGATACTTCAGCTGGTTGCCGAAATAGCACTCTGGGTTTTTTATCGATTGCGTATTTTTTAGATTATGCACTTGCGAATGGCTAGACGAAAACATAAAGCTTTAGGTGTAATTCTGGTGTGTATTCCGTGTACTTGTTTTTCGAATGAAATATTTATGTGGTCCTCTTATCAATTGGATGCTTAATTTGCATTAAGATATAGTTTAATAAGTGCAATTGCGACTTCAGCGGTACTTTCATTGCATTTTATTATAATTTATCCGTATTCATGTTACACATCATTGACAATATGAACGATTTACTTCAGCTGGTTGCCGAAATAGCACTCTGGGTTTTTTTATCGATTGCGTATTTTTTAGATTATGCACTTGCGAATGGCCAGACGAAAACATAAAGCTTTAGGTGTAATTCTGGTGTGTATTCCGTGTACTTGTTTTTCAAATGAAATATTTATGTGGTCCTCTTATCAATTGGATGCTTAATTTGCATTAAGATATAGTTTAATAAGTACAATTGCGACTTCAGCGGTACTTTCATTGCATTTTATTATAATTTATCCGTATTCATGTTACACATCATTGACAATATGAACGATTTACTTCAGCTGGTTGCCGAAATAGCACTCTGGGTTTTTTATCGATTGCGTATTTTTTAGATTATGCACTTGCGAATGGCCAGACGAAAACATAAAGATTTATGTGTAATTCTGGTGTGTTTTTCGTGTACTAGTTTTTCAAATAAAATATTTATGTGGTCCTCTTATCAATTGGATGCTTAATTTGCATTAAGATATAGTTTAATAAGTGCAATTGCGACTTCAGCGGTACTTTCATTGCATTTTATTATAATTTATCCGTATTCATGTTACACATCATTGACAATATGAACGATTTACTTCAGCTGGTTGCCGAAATAGCACTCTGGGTTTTTTTATCGATTGCGTATTTTTTAGATTATGCACTTGCGAATGGCCAGACGAAAACATAAAGCTTTAGGTGTAATTCTGGTGTGTATTCCGTGTACTTATATATTTTATCCGCATTCATTGCACACATTATTAACAATATAAACGATTTACTACAGCTGGCTGCCGAAATAGCAGTCTGGGATTTTTATCGAGTGTGCATTATTTAGATTATGCACTTGCGAATGGCCAGACGAAAACATAAAGCTTTAGGTGTAATTCTGGTATTTTTTTCGTGTACTAGTTTTTCATATGAAATATTTATGTGGTCCTCTTATCAACTGGATGTTTAATTTGCATTAAGGTATAGTTTAATAAGTGCATTTGCGACTTCAGCGGTACTTTCATTGCATTTTATTATAATTTATCCGTATTCATGTTACACATCATTGCCAATATGAACGATTTACTTCAGCTGGTTGCCGAAATAGCACTCTGGGTTTTTTATCGATTGCGTATTTTTTAGATTGTGCACTTTGGAATGGCCAGACGAAAACATAAAGCTTTAGGTGTAATTCTGGTATTTTTTTCGTGTACTAGTTTTTCATATGAAATATTTCTGTGGTCCTCTTATCAACTGGATGTTTAATTTGCATTAAGGTATAGTCTAATAAGTGCATTTGCGACTTCAGCGGACTTTGCATTGCATTTTATTATATTTTATCCGCATTCATTGCACACATTATTAACAATATAAACGATTTACTACAGCTGGCTGCCGAAATAGCACTCTGGGATTTTTATCGAGTGTGCATTTTTTAGATTATGCACTTGCGAATGGCCAGACGAAAACATAAAGATTTATGTCTAATTCTGGTGTGTTTTTCGTGTACTAGTTTTTCAAATAAAATATTTATGTGGTCGTCTTATCAATTGGATGCTTAATTTGCATTAAGATATAGTTTAATAAGTGCAATTGCGACTTCAGCGGTACTTTCATTGCATTTTATTATAATTTATCCGTATTCATTTTCCACATCATTGACAATATGAACGATTTACTTCAGCTGGTTGCCGAAATAGCACTCTGGGTTTTTTTATCGATTGCGTATTTTTTAGATTATGCACTTGCGAATGGCCAGACGAAAACATAAAGCTTTAGGTGTAATTCTGGTGTGTATTCCGTGTACTTGTTTTTCAAATGAAATATTTATGTGGTCCTCTTATCAATTGGATGCTTAATTTGCATTAAGATATAGTTTAATAAGTACAATTGCGACTTCAGCGGTACTTTCATTGCATTTTATTATAATTTATCCGTATTCATGTTACACATCATTGACAATAAGAACGATTTACTTCAGCTGGTTGTCGAAATAGCACTCTGGGTTTTTTTATCGATTGCGTATTTTTTAGATTATGCACTTGCGAATGGCCAGACGAAAACATAAAGCTTTAGGTGTAATTCTGGTGTGTATTCCGTGTACTTGTTTTTCAAATGAAATATTTATGTGGTCCTCTTATCAATTGGATGCTTAATTTGCATTAAGAGCTAGTTTAATAAGTGCAATTGCGACTTCAGCGGTACTTTCATTGCATTTTATTATAATTTATCCGTATTCATGTTACACATCATTGACAATATGAACGATTTACTTCAGCTGGTTGCCGAAATAGCACTCTGGGTTTTTTTATCGATTGCGTATTTTTTAGATTATGCACTTGCGAATGGCCAGACGAAAACATAAAGCTTTAGGTGTAATTCTGGTGTGTATTCCGTGTACTTGTTTTTCAAATGAAATATTTATGTGGTCCTCTTATCAATTGGATGCTTAATTTGCATTAAGATATAGTTTAATAAGTACAATTGCGACTTAAGCGGTACTTTCATTGCATTTTATTATAATTTATCCGTATTCATGTTACACATCATTGACAATATGAACGATTTACTTCAGCTGGTTGCCGAAATAGCACTCTGGGTTTTTTTATCGATTGCGTATTTTTTAGATTATGCACTTGCGAATGGCCAGACGAAAACATAAAGATTTATGTGTAATTCTGGTGTGTTTTTCGTGTACTAGTTTTTCAAATAAAATATTTATGTGGTCCTCTTATCAATTGGATGCTTAATTTGCATTAAGATATAGTTTAATAAGTGCAATTGCGACTTCAGCGGTACTTTCATTGCATTTTATTATAATTTATCCGTATTCATGTTACACATCATTGACAATATGAACGATTTACTTCAGCTGGTTGCCGAAATAGCACTCTGGGTTTTTTTATCGATTGCGTATTTTTTAGATTATGCACTTGCGAATGGCCAGACGAAAACATAAAGCTTTAGGTGTAATTCTGGTGTGTATTCCGTGTACTTGTTTTTCAAATGAAATATTTATGTGGTCCTCTTATCAATTGGATGCTTAATTTGCATTAAGATATAGTTTAATAAGTGCAATTGCGACTTCAGCGGTACTTTCATTGCATTTTATTATAATTTATCCGTATTTATTTTACACATCATTGACAATATGAACGATTTACTTCAGCTGGTTGCCGAAATAGCACTCTGGGTTTTTTTATCGATTGCGTATTTTTTAGATTATGCACTTGCGAATGGCCAGACGAAAACATAAAGCTTTAGGTGTAATTCTGGTGTGTATTCCGTGTACTTGTTTTTCAAATGAAATATTTATGTGGTCCTCTTATCAATTGGATGCTTAATTTGCATTAAGATATAGTTTAATAAGTGCAATTGCGACTTCAGCGGTACTTTCATTGCATTTTATTATAATTTATCCGTATTCATGTTACACATCATTGACAATATGAACGATTTACTTCAGCTGGTTGCCGAAATAGCACTCTGGGTTTTTTTATCGATTGCGTATTTTTTAGATTATGCACTTGCGAATGGCCAGACGAAAACATAAAGCTTTAGGTGTAATTCTGGTGTGTATTCCGTGTACTTGTTTTTCAAATGAAATATTTATGTGGTCCTCTTATCAATTAGATGCTTAATTTGCATTAAGATATAGTTTAATAAGTGCAATTGCGACTTCAGCGGTACTTTCATTGCATTTTATTATAATTTATCCGTATTCATGTTACACATCATTGACAATATGAACGATTTACTTCAGCTGGTTGCCGAAATAGCACTCTGGGTTTTTTTATCGATTGCGTATTTTTTAGATTATGCACTTGCGAATGGCCAGACGAAAACATAAAGCTTTAGGTGTAATTCTGGTGTGTATTCCGTGTACTTGTTTTTCAAATGAAATATTTATGTGGTCCTCTTATCAATTGGATGCTTAATTTGCATTAAGATATAGTTTAATAAGTACAATTGCGACTTAAGCGGTACTTTCATTGCATTTTATTATAATTTATCCGTATTCATGTTACACATCATTGACAATATGAACGATTTACTTCAGCTGGTTGCCGAAATAGCACTCTGGGTTTTTTTATCGATTGCGTATTTTTTAGATTATGCACTTGCGAATGGCCAGACGAAAACATAAAGATTTATGTGTAATTCTGGTGTGTTTTTCGTGTACTAGTTTTTCAAATAAAATATTTATGTGGTCCTCTTATCAATTGGATGCTTAATTTGCATTAAGATATAGTTTAATAAGTGCAATTGCGACTTCAGCGGTACTTTCATTGCATTTTATTATAATTTATCCGTATTCATGTTACACATCATTGACAATATGAACGATTTACTTCAGCTGGTTGCCGAAATAGCACTCTGGGTTTTTTTATCGATTGCGTATTTTTTAGATTATGCACTTGCGAATGGCCAGACGAAAACATAAAGATTTATGTGTAATTCTGGTGTGTATTCCGTGTACTTGTTTTTCAAATGAAATATTTATGTGGTCCTCTTATCAATTGGATGCTTAATTTGCATTAAGATATAGTTTAATAAGTGCAATTGCGACTTCAGCGGTACTTTCATTGCATTTTATTATAATTTATCCGTATTTATTTTACACATCATTGACAATATGAACGATTTACTTCAGCTGGTTGCCGAAATAGCACTCTGGGTTTTTTTATCGATTGCGTATTTTTTAGATTATGCACTTGCGAATGGCCAGACGAAAACATAAAGCTTTAGGTGTAATTCTGGTGTGTATTCCGTGTACTTGTTTTTCAAATGAAATATTTATGTGGTCCTCTTATCAATTGGATGCTTAATTTGCATTAAGATATAGTTTAATAAGTGCAATTGCGACTTCAGCGGTACTTTCATTGCATTTTATTATAATTTATCCGTATTCATGTTACACATCATTGACAATATGAACGATTTACTTCAGCTGGTTGCCGAAATAGCACTCTGGGTTTTTTTATCGATTGCGTATTTTTTAGATTATGCACTTGCGAATGGCCAGACGAAAACATAAAGCTTTAGGTGTAATTCTGGTGTGTATTCCGTGTACTTGTTTTTCAAATGAAATATTTATGTGGTCCTCTTATCAATTGGATGCTTAATTTGCATTAAGATATAGTTTAATAAGTGCAATTGCGACTTCAGCGGTACTTTCATTGCATTTTATTATAATTTATCCGTATTCATGTTACACATCATTGACAATATGAACGATTTACTTCAGCTGGTTGCCGAAATAGCACTCTGGGTTTTTTTATCGATTGCTTATTTTTTAGATTATGCACTTGCGAATGGCCAGACGAAAACATAAAGCTTTAGGTGTAATTCTGGTGTGTATTCCGTGTACTTGTTTTTCAAATGAAATATTTATGTGGTCCTCTTATCAATTGGATGCTCAATTTGCATTAAGATATAGTTTAATAAGTACAATTGCGACTTCAGCGGTACTTTCATTGCATTTTATTATAATTTATCCGTATTCATGTTACACATCATTGACAATATGAACGATTTACTTCAGCTGGTTGCCGAAATAGCACTCTGGGTTTTTTTTATCGATTGCGTATTTTTTAGATTATGCACTTGCGAATGGCCAGACGAAAACATAAAGCTTTAGGTGTAATTCTGGTGTGTATTCCGTGTACTTATATATTTTATCCGCATTCATTGCACACATTATTAACAATATAAACGATTTACTACAGCTGGCTGCCGAAATAGCAGTCTGGGATTTTTATCGAGTGTGCATTTTTTAGATTATGCACTTGCGAATGGCCAGACGAAAACATAAAGATTTATGTGTAATTCTGGTGTGTATTCCGTGTACTTGTTTTTCAAATGAAATATTTATGTGGTCCTCTTATCAATTGGATGCTTAATTTGCATTAAGATATAGTTTAATAAGTGCAATTGCGACTTCAGCGGTACTTTCATTGCATTTTATTATAATTTATCCGTATTTATTTTACACATCATTGACAATATGAACGATTTACTTCAGCTGGTTGCCGAAATAGCACTCTGGGTTTTTTTATCGATTGCGTATTTTTTAGATTATGCACTTGCGAATGGCCAGACGAAAACATAAAGCTTTAGGTGTAATTCTGGTGTGTATTCCGTGTACTTGTTTTTCAAATGAAATATTTATGTGGTCCTCTTATCAATTGGATGCTTAATTTGCAAATTAGATATAGTTTAATAAGTGCAATTGCGACTTCAGCGGTACTTTCATTGCATTTTATTATAATTTATCCGTATTCATGTTACACATCATTGACAATATGAACGATTTACTTCAGCTGGTTGCCGAAATAGCACTCTGGGTATTTTTATCGATTGCGTATTTTTTAGATTATGCACTTGCGAATGGCCAGACGAAAACATAAAGCTTTAGGTGTAATTCTGGTGTGTATTCCGTGTACTTGTTTTTCAAATGAAATATTTATGTGGTCCTCTTATCAATTGGATGCTTAATTTGCATTAAGATATAGTTTAATAAGTGCAATTGCGACTTCAGCGGTACTTTCATTGCATTTTATTATAATTTATCCGTATTTATGTTACACATCATTGACAATATGAACGATTTACTTCAGCTGGTTGCCGAAATAGCACTCTGGGTTTTTTATCGATTGCGTATTTTTTAGATTATGCACTTGCGAATGGCCAGACGAAAACATAAAGCTTTAGGTGTAATTCTGGTGTGTATTCCGTGTACTTGTTTTTCAAATGAAATATTTATGTGGTCCTCTTATCAATTGGATGCTCAATTTGCATTAAGATATAGTTTAATAAGTACAATTGCGACTTCAGCGGTACTTTCATTGCATTTTATTATAATTTATCCGTATTCATGTTACACATCATTGACAATATGAACGATTTACTTCAGCTGGTTGCCGAAATAGCACTCTGGGTTTTTTTTATCGATTGCGTATTTTTTAGATTATGCACTTGTGAATGGCCAGACGAAAACATAAAGCTTTAGGTGTAATTCTGGTGTGTATTCCGTGTACTTATATATTTTATCCGCATTCATTGCACACATTATTAACAATATAAACGATTTACTACAGCTGGCTGCCGAAATAGCAGTCTGGGATTTTTATCGAGTGTGCATTTTTTAGATTATGCACTTGCGAATGGCCAGACGAAAACATAAAGCTTTAGGTGTAATTCTGGTATTTTTTTCGTGTACTAGTTTTTCATATGAAATATTTATGTGGTCCTCTTATCAACTGGATGTTTAATTTGCATTAAGGTATAGTTTACTAAGTGCATTTGCGACTTCAGCGGTACTTTCATTGCATTTTATTATAATTTATCCGTATTCATGTTACACGTCATTGCCAATATGAACGATTTACTTCAGCTGGTTGCCGAAATAGCACTCTGGGTTTTTTATCGATTGCGTATTTTTTAGATTGTGCACTTGCGAATGGCCAGACGAAAACATAAAGCTTTAGGTGTAATTCTGGTATTTTTTTCGTGTACTAGTTTTTCATATGAAATATTTCTGTGGTCCTCTTATCAACTGGATGTTTAATTTGCATTAAGGTATAGCTTAATAAGTGCATTTGCGACTTCAGCGGTACTTTCATTGCATTTTATTATAATTTATCCGTATTCATGTTACACATCATTGCCAATATGAACGATTTACTTCAGCTGGTTGCCGAAATAGCACTCTGGGTTTTTTATCGATTGCGTATTTTTTAGATTGTGCACTTGCGAATGGCCAGACGAAAACATAAAGCTTTAGGTGTAATTCTGGTATTTTTTTCGTGTACTAGTTTTTCATATGAAATATTTCTGTGGTCCTCTTATCAACTGGATGTTTAATTTGCATTAAGGTATAGTTTAATAAGTGCATTTGCGACTTCAGCGGACTTTGCATTGCATTTTATTATATTTTATCCGCATTCATTGCACACATTATTAACAATATAAACGATTTACTACAGCTGGCTGCCGAAATAGCACTCTGGGATTTTTATCGAGTGTGCATTTTTTAGATTATGCACTTGCGAATGGCCAGACGAAAACATAAAGATTTATGTCTAATTCTGGTGTGTTTTTCGTGTACTAGTTTTTCAAATAAAATATTTATGTGGTCGTCTTATCAATTGGATGCTTAATTTGCATTAAGATATAGTTTAATAAGTGCAATTGCGACTTCAGCGGTACTTTCATTGCATTTTTTTATAATTTATCCGTATTCATGTTACACATCATTGACAATATGAACGATTTACTTCAGCTGGTTGCCGAAATAGCACTCTGGGTTTTTTTATCGATTGCGTATTTTTTAGATTATGCACTTGCGAATGGCCAGACGAAAACATAAAGCTTTAGGTGTAATTCTGGTGTGTATTCCGTGTACTTGTTTTTCAAATGAAATATTTATGTGGTCCTCTTATCAATTGGATGCTTAATTTGCATTAAGATATAGTTTAATAAGTACAATTGCGACTTCAGCGGTACTTTCATTGCATTTTATTATAATTTATCCGTATTCATGTTACACATCATTGACAATATGAACGATTTACTTCAGCTGGTTGCCGAAATAGCACTCTGGGTTTTTTTATCGATTGCGTATTTTTTAGATTATGCACTTGCGAATGGCCAGACGAAAACATAAAGCTTTAGGTGTAATTCTGGTGTGTATTCCGTGTACTTGTTTTTCAAATGAAATATTTATGTGGTCCTCTTATCAATTGGATGCTTAATTTGCATTAAGATATATTTTAATAAGTGCAATTGCGACTTCAGCGGTACTTTCATTGCATTTTATTATAATTTATCCGTATTCATGTTACACATCATTGACAATATGAACGATTTACTTCAGCTGGTTGCCGAAATAGCACTCTGGGTTTTTTTATCGATTGCGTATTTTTTAGATTATGCACTTGCGAATGGCCAGACGAAAACATAAAGCTTTAGGTGTAATTCTGGTGTGTATTCCGTGTACTTGTTTTTCAAATGAAATATTTATGTGGTCCTCTTATCAATTGGATGCTTAATTTGCATTAAGATATAGTTTAATAAGTGCAATTGCGACTTCAGCGGTACTTTCATTGCATTTTATTATAATTTATCCGTATTCATGTTACACATCATTGACAATATGAACGATTTACTTCAGCTGGTTGCCGAAATAGCACTCTGGGTTTTTTTATCGATTGCGTATTTTTTAGATTATGCACTTGCGAATGGCCAGACGAAAACATAAAGCTTTAGGTGTAATTCTGGTGTGTATTCCGTGTACTTGTTTTTCAAATGAAATATTTATGTGGTCCTCTTATCAATTGGATGCTTAATTTGCATTAAGATATAGTTTAATAAGTACAATTGCGACTTCAGCGGTACTTTCATTGCATTTTATTATAATTTATCCGTATTCATGTTACACATCATTGACAATATGAACGATTTACTTCAGCTGGTTGCCGAAATAGCACTCTGGGTTTTTTTATCGATTGCGTATTTTTTAGATTATGCACTTGCGAATGGCCAGACGAAAACATAAAGATTTATGTGTAATTCTGGTGTGTTTTTCGTGTACTAGTTTTTCAAATAAAATATTTATGTGGTCCTCTTATCAATTGGATGCTTAATTTGCATTAAGATATAGTTTAATAAGTGCAATTGCGACTTCAGCGGTACTTTCATTGCATTTTATTATAATTTATCCGTATTCATGTTACACATCATTGACAATATGAACGATTTACTTCAGCTGGTTGCCGAAATAGCACTCTGGGTTTTTTTATCGATTGCGTATTTTTTAGATTATGCACTTGCGAATGGCCAGACGAAAACATAAAGATTTATGTGTAATTCTGGTGTGTATTCCGTGTACTTGTTTTTCAAATGAAATATTTATGTGGTCCTCTTATCAATTGGATGCTTAATTTGCATTAAGATATAGTTTAATAAGTGCAATTGCGACTTCAGCGGTACTTTCATTGCATTTTATTATAATTTATCCGTATTTATTTTACACATCATTGACAATATGAACGATTTACTTCAGCTGGTTGCCGAAATAGCACTCTGGGTTTTTTATCGATTGCGTATTTTTTAGATTATGCACTTGCGAATGGCCAGACGAAAACATAAAGCTTTAGGTGTAATTCTGGTGTGTATTCCGTGTACTTGTTTTTCAAATGAAATATTTATGTGGTCCTCTTATCAATTGGATGCTTAATTTGCATTAAGATATAGTTTAATAAGTGCAATTGCGACTTCAGCGGTACTTTCATTGCATTTTATTATAATTTATCCGTATTCATGTTACACATCATTGACAATATGAACGATTTACTTCAGCTGGTTGCCGAAATAGCACTCTGGGTTTTTTTATCGATTGCGTATTTTTTAGATTATGCACTTGCGAATGGCCAGACGAAAACATAAAGCTTTAGGTGTAATTCTGGTGTGTATTCCGTGTACTTGTTTTTCAAATGAAATATTTATGTGGTCCTCTTATCAATTGGATGCTTAATTTGCATTAAGATATAGTTTAATAAGTGCAATTGCGACTTCAGCGGTACTTTCATTGCATTTTATTATAATTTATCCGTATTCATGTTACACATCATTGACAATATGAACGATTTACTTCAGCTGGTTGCCGAAATAGCACTCTGGGTTTCTTTATCGATTGCGTATTTTTTAGATTATGCACTTGCGAATGGCCAGACGAAAACATAAAGCTTTAGGTGTAATTCTGGTGTGTATTCCGTGTACTTGTTTTTCAAATGAAATATTTATGTGGTCCTCTTATCAATTGGATGCTCAATTTGCATTAAGATATAGTTTAATAAGTACAATTGCGACTTCAGCGGTACTTTCATTGCATTTTATTATAATTTATCCGTATTCATGTTACACATCATTGACAATATGAACGATTTACTTCAGCTGGTTGCCGAAATAGCACTCTGGGTTTTTTTTATCGATTGCGTATTTTTTAGATTATGCACTTGCGAATGGCCAGACGAAAACATAAAGCTTTAGGTGTAATTCTGGTGTGTATTCCGTGTACTTATATATTTTATCCGCATTCATTGCACACATTATTAACAATATAAACGATTTACTACAGCTGGCTGCCGAAATAGCAGTCTGGGATTTTTATCGAGTGTGCATTTTTTAGATTATGCACTTGCGAATGGCCAGACGAAAAGATAAAGCTTTAGGTGTAATTCTGGTATTTTTTTCGTGTACTAGTTTTTCATATGAAATATTTATGTGGTCCTCTTATCAACTGGATGTTTAATTTGCATTAAGGTATAGTTTAATAAGTGCATTTGCGACTTCAGCGGTACTTTCATTGCATTTTATTATAATTTATCCGTATTCATGTTACACGTCATTGCCAATATGAACGATTTACTTCAGCTGGTTGCCGAAATAGCACTCTGGGTTTTTTATCGATTGCGTATTTTTTAGATTGTGCACTTGCGAATGGCCAGACGAAAACATAAAGCTTTAGGTGTAATTCTGGTATTTTTTTCGTGTACTAGTTTTTCATATGAAATATTTCTGTGGTCCTCTTATCAACTGGATGTTTAATTTGCATTAAGGTATAGCTTAATAAGTGCATTTGCGACTTCAGCGGTACTTTCATTGCATTTTATTATAATTTATCCGTATTCATGTTACACATCATTGCCAATATGAACGATTTACTTCAGCTGGTTGCCGAAATAGCACTCTGGGTTTTTTATCGATTGCGTATTTTTTAGATTGTGCACTTGCGAATGGCCAGACGAAAACATAAAGCTTTAGGTGTAATTCTGGTATTTTTTTCGTGTACTAGTTTTTCATATGAAATATTTCTGTGGTCCTCTTATCAACTGGATGTTTAATTTGCATTAAGGTATAGTTTAATAAGTGCATTTGCGACTTCAGCGGACTTTGCATTGCATTTTATTATATTTTATCCGTATTCATTGCACACATTATTAACAATATAAACGATTTACTACAGCTGGCTGCCGAAATAGCACTCTGGGATTTTTATCGAGTGTGCATTTTTTAGATTATGCACTTGCGAATGGCCAGACGAAAACATAAAGATTTATGTCTAATTCTGGTGTGTTTTTCGTGTACTAGTTTTTCAAATAAAATATTTATGTGGTCGTCTTATCAATTGGATGCTTAATTTGCATTAAGATATAGTTTAATAAGTGCAATTGCGACTTCAGCGGTACTTTCATTGCATTTTTTTATAATTTATCCGTATTCATGTTACACATCATTGACAATATGAACGATTTACTTCAGCTGGTTGCCGAAATAGCACTCTGGGTTTTTTTATCGATTGCGTATTTTTTAGATTATGCACTTGCGAATGGCCAGACGAAAACATAAAGCTTTAGGTGTAATTCTGGTGTGTATTCCGTGTACTTGTTTTTCAAATGAAATATTTATGTGGTCCTCTTATCAATTGGATGCTTAATTTGCATTAAGATATAGTTTAATAAGTACAATTGCGACTTCAGCGGTACTTTCATTGCATTTTATTATAATTTATCCGTATTCATGTTACACATCATTGACAATATGAACGATTTACTTCAGCTGGTTGCCGAAATAGCACTCTGGGTTTTTTTATCGATTGCGTATTTTTTAGATTATGCACTTGCGAATGGCCAGACGAAAACATAAAGCTTTAGGTGTAATTCTGGTGTGTATTCCGTGTACTTGTTTTTCAAATGAAATATTTATGTGGTCCTCTTATCAATTGGATGCTTAATTTGCATTAAGATATAGTTTAATAAGTGCAATTGCGACTTCAGCGGTACTTTCATTGCATTTTATTATAATTTATCCGTATTCATGTTACGCATCATTGACAATATGAACGATTTACTTCAGCTGGTTGCCGAAATAGCACTCTGGGTTTTTTTATCGATTGCGTATTTTTTAGATTATGCACTTGCGAATGGCCAGACGAAAACATAAAGCTTTAGGTGTAATTCTGGTGTGTATTCCGTGTACTTGTTTTTCAAATGAAATATTTATGTGGTCCTCTTATCAATTGGATGCTTAATTTGCATTAAGATATAGTTTAATAAGTGCAATTGCGACTTCAGCGGTACTTTCATTGCATTTTATTATAATTTATCCGTATTCATGTTACACATCATTGACAATATGAACGATTTACTTCAGCTGGTTGCCGAAATAGCACTCTGGGTTTTTTTATCGATTGCGTATTTTTTAGATTATGCACTTGCGAATGGCCAGACGAAAACATAAAGCTTTAGGTGTAATTCTGGTGTGTATTCCGTGTACTTGTTTTTCAAATGAAATATTTATGTGGTCCTCTTATCAATTGGATGCTTAATTTGCATTAAGATATAGTTTAATAAGTACAATTGCGACTTCAGCGGTACTTTCATTGCATTTTATTATAATTTATCCGTATTCATGTTACACATTATTGACAATATGAACGATTTACTTCAGCTGGTTGCCGAAATAACACTCTGGGTTTTTTTATCGATTGCGTATTTTTTAGATTATGCACTTGCGAATGGCCAGACGAAAACATAAAGATTTATGTGTAATTCTGGTGTGTTTTTCGTGTACTAGTTTTTCAAATAAAATATTTATGTGGTCCTCTTATCAATTGGATGCTTAATTTGCATTAAGATATAGTTTAATAAGTGCAATTGCGACTTCAGCGGTACTTTCATTGCATTTTATTATAATTTATCCGTATTCATGTTACACATCATTGACAATATGAACGATTTACTTCAGCTGGTTGCCGAAATAGCACTCTGGGTTTTTTTATCGATTGCGTATTTTTTAGATTATGCACTTGCGAATGGCCAGACGAAAACATAAAGCTTTAGGTGTAATTCTGGTGTGTATTCCGTGTACTTGTTTTTCAAATGAAATATTTATGTGGTCCTCTTATCAATTGGATGCTTAATTTGCATTAAGATATAGTTTAATAAGTGCAATTGCGACTTCAACGGTACTTTCATTGCATTTTATTATAATTTATCCGTATTCATTTTACACATCATTGACAATATGAACGATTTACTTCAGCTGGTTGCCGAAATAGCACTCTGGGTTTTTTTTTCGATTGCGTATTTTTTAGATTATGCACTTGCGAATGGCCAGACGAAAACATAAAGCTATAGGTGTAATTCTGGTGTGTATTCCGTGTACTTGTTTTTCAAATGAAATATTTATGTGGTCCTCTTATCAATTGGATGCTTAATTTGCATTAAGATATAGTTTAATAAGTGCAATTGCGACTTCAGCGGTACTTTCATTGCATTTTATTATAATTTATCCGTATTCATGTTACACATCATTGACAATATGAACGATTTACTTCAGCTGGTTGCCGAAATAGCACTCTGGGTTTTTTTATCGATTGCGTATTTTTTAGATTATGCACTTGCGAATGGCCAGACGAAAACATAAAGCTTTAGGTGTAATTCTGGTGTGTATTCCGTGTACTTGTTTTTCAAATGAAATATTTATGTGGTCCTCTTATCAATTGGATGCTTAATTTGCATTAAGATATAGTTTAATAAGTGCAATTGCGACTTCAGCGGTACTTTCATTGCATTTTATTATAATTTATCCGTATTCATGTTACACATCATTGACAATATGAACGATTTACTTCAGCTGGTTGCCGAAATAGCACTCTGGGTTTTTTTATCGATTGCGTATTTTTTAGATTAGGCACTTGCGAATGGCCAGACGAAAACATAAAGCTTTAGGTGTAATTCTGGTGTGTATTCCGTGTACTTGTTTTTCAAATGAAATATTTATGTGGTCCTCTTATCAATTGGATGCTTAATTTGCATTAAGATATAGTTTAATAAGTACAATTGCGACTTCAGCGGTACTTTCATTGCATTTTATTATAATTTATCCGTATTCATGTTACACATCATTGACAATATGAACGATTTACTTCAGCTGGTTGCCGAAATAGCACTCTGGGTTTTTTTATCGATTGCGTATTTTTTAGATTATGCACTTGCGAATGGCCAGACGAAAACATAAAGATTTATGTGTAATTCTGGTGTGTTTTTCGTGTACTAGTTTTTCAAATAAAATATTTATGTGGTCCTCTTATCAATTGGATGCTTAATTTGCATTAAGATATAGTTTAATAAGTGCAATTGCGACTTCAGCGGTACTTTCATTGCATTTTATTATAATTTATCCGTATTCATGTTACACATCATTGACAATATGAACGATTTACTTCAGCTGGTTGCCGAAATAGCACTCTGGGTTTTTTTATCGATTGCGTATTTTTTAGATTATGCACTTGCGAATGGCCAGACGAAAACATAAAGCTTTAGGTGTAATTCTGGTGTGTATTCCGTGTACTTGTTTTTCAAATGAAATATTTATGTGGTCCTCTTATCAATTGGATGCTTAATTTGCATTAAGATATAGTTTAATAAGTGCAATTGCGACTTCAACGGTACTTTCATTGCATTTTATTATAATTTATCCGTATTCATTTTACACATCATTGACAATATGAACGATTTACTTCAGCTGGTTGCCGAAATAGCACTCTGGGTTTTTTTATCGATTGCGTATTTTTTAGATTATGCACTTGCGAATGGCCAGACGAAAACATAAAGCTTTAGGTGTAATTCTGGTGTGTATTCCGTGTACTTGTTTTTCAAATGAAATATTTATGTGGTCCTCTTATCAATTGGATGCTTAATTTGCATTAAGATATAGTTTAATAAGTGCAATTGCGACTTCAGCGGTACTTTCATTGCATTTTATTATAATTTATCCGTATTCATGTTACACATCATTGACAATATGAACGATTTACTTCAGCTGGTTGCCGAAATAGCACTCTGGGTTTTTTTATCGATTGCGTATTTTTTAGATTATGCACTTGCGAATGGCCAGACGAAAACATAAAGCTTTAGGTGTAATTCTGGTGTGTATTCCGTGTACTTGTTTTTCAAATGAAATATTTATGTGGTCCTCTTATCAATTGGATGCTTAATTTGCATTAAGATATAGTTTAATAAGTGCAATTGCGACTTCAGCGGTACTTTCATTGCATTTTATTATAATTTATCCGTATTCATGTTACACATCATTGACAATATGAACGATTTACTTCAGCTGGTTGCCGAAATAGCACTCTGGGTTTTTTTATCGATTGCGTATTTTTTAGATTATGCACTTGCGAATGGCCAGACGAAAACATAAAGCTTTAGGTGTAATTCTGGTGTGTATTCCGTGTACTTGTTTTTCAAATGAAATATTTATGTGGTCCTCTTATCAATTGGATGCTTAATTTGCATTAAGATATAGTTTAATAAGTACAATTGCGACTTCAGCGGTACTTTCATTGCATTTTATTATAATTTATCCGTATTCATGTTACACATCATTGACAATATGAACGATTTACTTCAGCTGGTTGCCGAAATAGCACTCTGGGTTTTTTTTATCGATTGCGTATTTTTTAGATTATGCACTTGCGAATGGCCAGACGAAAACATAAAGCTTTAGGTGTAATTCTGGTGTGTATTCCGTGTACTTGTTTTTCAAATGAAATATTTATGTGGTCCTCTTATCAATTGGATGCTTAATTTGCATTAAGATATAGTTTAATAAGTACAATTGCGACTTCAGCGGTGCTTTCATTGCATTTTATTATAATTTATCCGTATTCATGGTACACTTCATTGACAATAGAACGATTTACTTCAGCTGGTTGCCGAAATAGCACTCTGGGTTTTTTATCGATAGCGTATTTTTTAGATTATGCACTTGCGAATGGCCAGACGAAAACATAAAGCTTTAGGTGTAATTCTGGTGTGTATTCCGTGTACTTGTTTTTCAAATGAAATATTTATGTGGTCCTCTTATCAATTGGATGCTTAATTTGCATTAAGATATAGTTTAATAAGTACAATTGCGACTTCAGCGGTGCTTTCATTGCATTTTATTATAATTTATCCGTATTCATGGTACACTTCATTAACAATAGAACGATTTACTTCAGCTGGTTGCCGAAATAGCACTCTGGGTTTTTTATCGATTGCGTATTTTTTAGATTATGCACTTGCGAATGGCCAGACGAAAACATAAAGCTTTATGTGTAAATCTGGTGGGTTTTCCGTGTACTAGTGTTGCAAAAGAAATATTTCTATACCCCTCCTAGAAATTGGATGCTGAATTTGCATTAAGATAGCGTTTAATAAGTGCATTTGCGACTTCAGCGGACTTTCCATTGCATTTTATTATATTTTATCCGTATTCATGGCACACATCATTGACAATATGAACGATTTACTACAGCTGGCTGCCGAAATAGCGCTCTGAAATTTTTGTCGATTGTGTATTTTTTAGATTATGCACTTGCGAATGGCCAGACGAAAACATAAAACTTTATGTGTAATTCTAGTATGTTTTCCATGTAGTAGTATGGCAAAAGAAATATTTCTGTGGTCCTCTTATCAATTGGATGTTTAATTTGCATTAAGATATAGTTTAATAAGTGCATTTGCGACTTCAGCGGACCCTTCATTGCATTTTATTATATTTTATCCGCATTCATTGCACACATCATTGACAATATAAACGATTTTCTACAGCTGGCTTCCGAAATAGCACTCTGGGATTTTTATCGAGTGTGCATTTTTTAGATTATGCACTTGCGAATGGCCAGACGAAAACATAAAACTTTATGTGTAATTCTGGTATGTTTTCCGTGTACTAGTATTGCAAAAAAATTGTTTCTGTAATCCTCCTATGAATTGGATGTTTAATTTGCATTAAAATATAATTTAATAAGTGCACATTCGACTTCAGCGGACCCTTCATTGCATTTTATTATATTTTATCCGCATTCATTGCACACATTATTGACAATATAAACGATTTTCTACAGCTGGCTGCCGAAATAGCACTCTGGGATTTTTATCGAGTGTGCATATTTTAGATCATGCACTTGCGAATGGCCAGACGAAAACATAAAGCTTTATGTGTAATACTGGTGTGTTTTCCGTGTACTAGTTTTTCAAATGAAATATTTATGTGGTCCTCTTATAGATTGGATGCTTAATTTGCATTAAGATATAGTTTAATAAGTGCAATTGCGACTTCAGCGGTACTTTCATTGCATTTTATTATATTTTATCCGTATTCATGGCACACATCATTGGCAATATGAATGATTTACTACAGCTGGCTACCGAACTAGCACTCTGAGATTTTTATCGAGTGTGCATTTTTTAGATTATGCACTTGCGAATGGCCAGACGAAAACATAAAGCTGTATGTGTAATTCTGGTGTGTTTTCCGTGTACTAGTTTTTCATATGAAATATTTATGTGGTCCTCTTATCAACTGGATGTTTAATTTGTATTAAGGTATAGATTAATAAGTGCATTTGCGACTTCAGCGGACCTTTAATTGCATTTTATTAAAATTTATCCGTATTCATAGTACACATCATTGACAATATGAACTATTTACTTCAGCTGGTTGCCGAAATAGCACTCGGGGTTTTTTATCGATTGCGTATTTTTTAGATTATGCACTTGCGAATGGCCAGACGAAAACATAAAGCTTTAGGTGTAATTGTATGTTTTTCGTGTACTAGTTTTTCAAATGAAATATTTATGTGATCCTCTTATCAACTGGATGTTTAATTTGCATTAAGATATAGTTTAATAAGTGCAATTCGACTTCAGCGGTACTTTCATTGCATTTTATTATAATTTATCCGTATTCATGTTACACATCATTGACAATATGAACGATTTACTTCAGCTGGTTGCCGAAATAGCACTCTGGGTTTTGTTATCGATTGCGTATTTTTTAGATTATGCACTTGCGAATGGCCAGACGAAAACATAAAGCTTTAGGTGTAATTCGGGTGTGTATTCCGTGTACTTGTTTTTCAAATGAAATATTTATGTGGTCCTCTTATCAATTGGATGCTTAATTTGCATTAAGATATAGTTTAATAAGTACAATTGCGACTTCAGCGGTGCTTTCATTGCATTTTATTATAATTTATCGGTATTCATTGCACACATTATTGACAATATAAACGATTTACTACAGCTGGCTGCCGAAATAGCACTCTGGGATTTTTATCGAGTGTGCATTTTTTAGATTATGCACTTGCGAATGGCCAGACGAAAACATAAAGATTTAGGTGTAATTCTGGTGTGTATTCCGTGTACTTGTTTTTCAAATGAAATATTTATGTGGTCCTCTTATCAATTGGATGCTTAATTTGCATTAAGATATAGTTTAATAAGTGCAATTGCGACTTCAGCGGTACTTTCATTGCATTTTATTATAATTTATCCGTATTCATGTTACACATCATTGACAATATGAACGATTTACTTCAGCTGGTTGCCGAAATAGCACTCTGGGTTTTTTTATCGATTGCGTATTTTTTAGATTAGGCACTTGCGAATGGCCAGACGAAAACATAAAGCTTTAGGTGTAATTCTGGTGTGTATTCCGTGTACTTGTTTTTCAAATGAAATATTTATGTGGTCCTCTTATCAATTGGATGCTTAATTTGCATTAAGATATAGTTTAATAAGTACAATTGCGACTTCAGCGGTACTTTCATTGCATTTTATTATAATTTATCCGTATTCATGTTACACATCATTGACAATATGAACGATTTACTTCAGCTGGTTGCCGAAATAGCACTCTGGGTTTTTTTATCGATTGCGTATTTTTTAGATTATGCACTTGCGAATGGCCAGCGAAAACATAAAACTTTATGTGTAATTCTAGTATGTTTTCCATGTAGTAGTATGGCAAAAGAAATATTTCTCTGGTCCTCTTATCAATAGGATGTTTAATTTGCATTAAGATATAGTTTAATAAGTGCATTTGCGACTTCAGCGGACTGTGCATTGCATTTTATTATATTTTATCCGTATTCATGGTATACATCATTGACAATAAGAACGATTTACTACAGCTGGTTACCGAAATAGCACTCTGGGATTTTTATCGTGTGTGTATTGTTTAGATTAAGCACTTCTGAATGGCCGGTCGAAAACATAAAACTTTATGTGTAATTCTGGTACGTTTTCCGTGTACTAGTATTGCAAAAAAATTGTTTCTATAATACTCCTATGAATTGGATGTTTAATTTGCATTAAGATATAGTTTAATAAGTGCATTTGCGACTTCAGCGGACCCTTCATTGCATTTTATTATATTTTATCCGCATTCATTGCACACATTATTGACAATATAAACGATTTTCTACAGCTGGCTGCCGAAATAGCACTCTGGGATTTTTATCGAGTGTGCATATTTTAGATCATGCACTTGCGAATGGCCAGACGAAAACATAAAGCTTTATGTGTAATACTGGTGTGTTTTCCGTGTACTAGTTTTTCAAATGAAATATTTATGTGGTCCTCTTATAGATTGGATGCTTGATTTGCATTAAGATATAGTTTAATAAGTGCAATTGCGACTTCAGCGGTACTTTCATTGCATTTTATTATATTTTATCCGTATTCAAGGCACACATCATTGGCAATATGAATGATTTACTACAGCTGGCTACCGAACTAGCACTCTGAGATTTTTATTGAGTGTGCATTTTTTAGATTATGCACTTGCGAATGGCCAGACGAAAACATAAAGCTTTATGTGTAATTCTGGTGTGTTTTCCGTGTACTAGTTTTTCATATGAAATATTTATGTGGTCCTCTTATCAACTGGATGTTTAATTTGCATTAAGGTATAGATTAATAAGTGCATTTGCGACTTCAGCGGACCTTTAATTGCATTTTATTAAAATTTATCCGTATTCATAGTACACATCATTGACAATATGAACTATTTACTTCAGCTGGTTGCCGAAATAGCACTCGGGGTTTTTTATCGATTGCGTATTTTTTAGATTATGCACTTGCGAATGGCCAGACGAAAACATAAAGATTTATGTGTAATTCTGGTGTGTTTTTCGTGTACTAGTTTTTCAAATAAAATATTTATGTGGTCCTCTTATCAATTGGATGCTTAATTTGCATTAAGATATAGTTTAATAAGTGCAATTGCGACTTCAGCGGTACTTTCATTGCATTTTATTATAATTTATCCGTATTCATGTTACACATCATTGACAATATGAACGATTTACTTCAGCTGGTTGCCGAAATAGCACTCTGGGTTTTTTTATCGATTGCGTATTTTTTAGATTATGCACTTGCGAATGGCCAGACGAAAACATAAAGCTTTAGGTGTAATTCTGGTGTGTATTCCGTGTAATTGTTTTTCAAATGAAATATTTATGTGGTCCTCTTATCAATTGGATGCTTAATTTGCATTAAGATATAGTTTAATAAGTACAATTGCGACTTCAGCGGTGCTTTCATTGCATTTTATTATAATTTATCCGTATTCATGGTACACTTCATTGACAATAGAACGATTTACTTCAGCTGGTTGCCGAAATAGCACTCTGGGTTTTTTATCGATTGCGTATTTTTTAGATTATGCACTTGCGAATGGCCAGACGAAAACATAAAGCTTTATGTTTAAATCTGGTGGGTTTTCCGTGTACTAGTGTTGCAAAAGAAATATTTCTATACCCCTCCTAGCAATTGGATGCTGAATTTGCATTAAGATAGCGTTTAATAAGTGCACTTGCAACTTCAGCGGACTTTCCATTGCATTTTATTATATTTTATCCGTATTCATGGCACACATCATTGACAATATGAACGATTTACTACAGCTGGCTGCCGAAATAGCGCTCTGAAATTTTTGTCGATTGTGTATTTTTTAGATTATGCACTTGCGAATGGCCAGACGAAAACATAAAACTTTATGTGTAATTCTAGTATGTTTTCCATGTAGTAGTATGGCAAAAGAAATATTTCTGTGGTCCTTTTATCAATTGGATGTTTAATTTGCATTAAGATATAGTTTAATAAGTGCATTTGCGACTTCAGCGGACTTTGCATTGCATTTTATTATATTTTATCCGTATTCATGGTATACATCATTGACAATAAGAACGATTTACTACAGCTGGTTGCCGAAATAGCACTCTGGGATTTTTATCGTGTGTGTATTGTTTAGATTAAGCACTTCTGAATGGCCGGTTGAAAACATAAAACTTTATGTGTAATTCTGGTATGTTTTCCGTGTACTAGTATTGCAAAAAAATTGTTTCTGTAATCCTCCTATGAATTGGATGTTTAATTTGCATTAAGATATAGTTTAATAAGTGCATTTGCGACTTCAGCGGACCCTTCATTGCATTTTATTATATTTTATCCGCATTCATTGCACACATTATTGACAATATAAACGATTTTCTACAGCTGGCTGCCGAAATAGCACTCTGGGATTTTTATCGAGTGTGCATATTTTAGATCATGCACTTGCGAATGGCCAGACGAAAACATAAAACTTTATGTGTAATACTGGTGTGTTTTCCGTTTACTAGTTTTTCAAATGAAATATTCATGTGGTCCTCTTATAGATTGGATGCTTAATTTGCATTAAGATATAGTTTAATAAGTGCAATTGCGACTTCAGCGGTACTTTCATTGCATTTTATTATATTTTATCCGTATTCATGGCACACATCATTGGCAATATGAATGATTTACTACAGCTGGCTACCGAACTAGCACTCTGAGATTTTTATCGAGTGTGCATTTTTTAGATTATGCACTTGCGAATGGCCAGACGAAAACATAAAGCTTTATGTGTAATTCTGGTGTGTTTTCCGTGTACTAGTTTTTCATATGAAATATTTATGTGGTCCTCTTATCAACTGGATGTTTAATTTGCATTAAGGTATAGATTAATAAGTGCATTTGCGACTTCAGCGAACCTTTAATTGCATTTTATTAAAATTTATCCGTATTCACAGTACACATCATTGACAATATGAACTATTTACTTCAGCTGGTTGCCGAAATAGCACTCGGGGTTTTTTATCGATTGCGTATTTTTTAGATTATGCACTTGCGAATGGCCAGACGAAAACATAAAGATTTATGTGTAATTCTGGTGTGTTTTTCGTGTACTAGTTTTTCAAATAAAATATTTATGTGGTCCTCTTATCAATTGGATGCTTAATTTGCATTAAGATATAGTTTAATAAGTGCAATTGCGACTTCAGCGGTACTTTCATTTCATTTTATTATAATTTATCCGTATTCATGTTACACATCATTGACAATATGAACGATTTACTTCAGCTGGTTGCCGAAATAGCACTCTGGGTTTTTTTATCGATTGCGTATTTTTTAGATTATGCACTTGCGAATGGCCAGACGAAAACATAAAGCTTTAGGTGTAATTCTGGTGTGTATTCCGTGTACTTGTTTTTCAAATGAAATATTTATGTGGTCCTCTTATCAATTGGATGCTTAATTTGCATTAAGATATAGTTTAATAAGTGCAATTGCGACTTCAGCGGTACTTTCATTGCATTTTATTATAATTTATCCGTATTTATTTTACACATCATTGACAATATGAACGATTTACTTCAGCTGGTTGCCGAAATAGCACTCTGGGTTTTTTTATCGATTGCGTATTTTTTAGATTATGCACTTGCGAATGGCCAGACGAAAACATAAAGCTTTATGTCTAATTCTGGTGTGTTTTTCGTGTACTTGTTTTTCAAATGAAATATTTATGTGGTCCTCTTATCAATTGGATGCTTAATTTGCATTAAGATATAGTTTAATAAGTGCAATTGCGACTTCAGCGGTACTTTCATTGCATTTTATTATAATTTATCCGTATTCATGTTACACATCATTGACAATATGAACGATTTACTTCAGCTGGTTGCCGAAATAGCACTCTGGGTTTTTTTATCGATTGCGTATTTTTTAGATTATGCACTTGCGAATGGCCAGACGAAAACATAAAGCTTTAGGTGTAATTCTGGTGTGTATTCCGTGTACTTGTTTTTCAAATGAAATAT
This sequence comes from Agriotes lineatus, assembly GCA_940337035.1. Taxonomy (NCBI): domain Eukaryota; kingdom Metazoa; phylum Arthropoda; class Insecta; order Coleoptera; family Elateridae; genus Agriotes; species Agriotes lineatus. Next base: position 12,093 of record CALNHX010007037.1, on the reverse strand, counting down.
TTATGTGGTCCTCTTATCAATTGGATGCTTAATTTGCATTAAGATATAGTTTAATAAGTGCAATTGCGACTTCAGCGGTACTTTCATTGCATTTTATTATAATTTATCCGTATTCATGTTACACATCATTGACAATATGAACAATTTACTTCAGCTGGTTGCCGAAATAGCACTCTGGGTTTTTTTATCGATTGCGTATTTTTTAGATTATGCACTTGCGAATGGCCAGACGAAAACATAAAGCTTTAGGTGTAATTCTGGTGTGTATTCCGTGTACTTGTTTTTCAAATGAAATATTTATGTGGTCCTCTTATCAATTGGATGCTTAATTTGCATTAAGATATAGTTTAATAAGTACAATTGCGACTTCAGCGGTACTTTCATTGCATTTTATTATAATTTATCCGTATTCATGTTACACATCATTGACAATATGAACGATTTACTTCAGCTGGTTGCCGAAATAGCACTCTGGGTTTTTTTTATCGATTGCGTATTTTTTAGATTATGCACTTGCGAATGGCCAGACGAAAACATAAAGCTTTAGGTGTAATTCTGGTGTGTATTCCGTGTACTTGTTTTTCAAATGAAATATTTATGTGGTCCTCTTATCAATTGGATGCTTAATTTGCATTAAGATATAGTTTAATAAGTGCAATTGCGACTTCAGCGGTACTTTCATTGCATTTTATTATAATTTATCCGTATTCATGTTACACATCATTGACAATATGAACGATTTACTTCAGCTGGTTGCCGAAATAGCACTCTGGGTTTTTTTATCGATTGCGTATTTTTTAGATTATGCACTTGCGAATGGCCAGACGAAAACATAAAGCTTTAGGTGTAATTCTGGTGTATTCCGTGTACTTGTTTTTCAAATGAAATATTTATGTGGTCCTCTTATCAATTGGATGCTTAATTTGCATTAAGATATAGTTTAATAAGTACAATTGCGACTTCAGCGGTACTTTCATTGCATTTTATTATAATTTATCCGTATTCATGTTACACATCATTGACAATATGAACGATTTACTTCAGCTGGTTGCCGAAATAGCACTCTGGGTTTTTTTATCGATTGCGTATTTTTTAGATTATGCACTTGCGAATGGCCAGACGAAAACATAAAGATTTATGTGTAATTCTGGTGTGTTTTTCGTGTACTAGTTTTTCAAATAAAATATTTATGTGGTCCTCTTATCAATTGGATGCTTAATTTGCATTAAGATATAGTTTAATAAGTGCAATTGCGACTTCAGCGGTACTTTCATTGCATTTTATTATAATTTATCCGTATTCATGTTACACATCATTGACAATATGAACGATTTACTTCAGCTGGTTGCCGAAATAGCACTCTGGGTTTTCTTATCGATTGCGTATTTTTTAGATTATGCACTTGCGAATGGCCAGACGAAAACATAAAGCTTTAGGTGTAATTCTGGTGTGTATTCCGTGTAATTGTTTTTCAAATGAAATATTTATGTGGTCCTCTTATCAATTGGATGCTTAATTTGCATTAAGATATAGTTTAATAAGTACAATTGCGACTTCAGCGGTGCTTTCATTGCATTTTATTATAATTTATCCGTATTCATGGTACACTTCATTGACAATAGAACGATTTACTTCAGCTGGTTGCCGAAATAGCACTCTGGGTTTTTTATCGATTGCGTATTTTTTAGATTATGCACTTGCGAATGGCCAGACGAAAACATAAAGCTTTATGTTTAAATCTGGTGGGTTTTCCGTGTACTAGTGTTGCAAAAGAAATATTTCTATACCCCTCCTAGCAATTGGATGCTGAATTTGCATTAAGATAGCGTTTAATAAGTGCACTTGCAACTTCAGCGGACTTTCCATTGCATTTTATTATATTTTATCCGTATTCATGGCACACATCATTGACAATATGAACGATTTACTACAGCTGGCTGCCGAAATAGCGCTCTGAAATTTTTGTCGATTGTGTATTTTTTAGATTATGCACTTGCGAATGGCCAGACGAAAACATAAAACTTTATGTGTAATTCTAGTATGTTTTCCATGTAGTAGTATGGCAAAAGAAATATTTCTGTGGTCCTTTTATCAATTGGATGTTTAATTTGCATTAAGATATAGTTTAATAAGTGCATTTGCGACTTCAGCGGACTTTGCATTGCATTTTATTATATTTTATCCGTATTCATGGTATACATCATTGACAATAAGAACGATTTACTACAGCTGGTTGCCGAAATAGCACTCTGGGATTTTTATCGTGTGTGTATTGTTTAGATTAAGCACTTCTGAATGGCCGGTTGAAAACATAAAACTTTATGTGTAATTCTGGTATGTTTTCCGTGTACTAGTATTGCAAAAAAATTGTTTCTGTAATCCTCCTATGAATTGGATGTTTAATTTGCATTAAGATATAGTTTAATAAGTGCATTTGCGACTTCAGCGGACCCTTCATTGCATTTTATTATATTTTATCCGCATTCATTGCACACATTATTGACAATATAAACGATTTTCTACAGCTGGCTGCCGAAATAGCACTCTGGGATTTTTATCGAGTGTGCATATTTTAGATCATGCACTTGCGAATGGCCAGACGAAAACATAAAACTTTATGTGTAATACTGGTGTGTTTTCCGTTTACTAGTTTTTCAAATGAAATATTCATGTGGTCCTCTTATAGATTGGATGCTTAATTTGCATTAAGATATAGTTTAATAAGTGCAATTGCGACTTCAGCGGTACTTTCATTGCATTTTATTATATTTTATCCGTATTCATGGCACACATCATTGGCAATATGAATGATTTACTACAGCTGGCTACCGAACTAGCACTCTGAGATTTTTATCGAGTGTGCATTTTTTAGATTATGCACTTGCGAATGGCCAGACGAAAACATAAAGCTTTATGTGTAATTCTGGTGTGTTTTCCGTGTACTAGTTTTTCATATGAAATATTTATGTGGTCCTCTTATCAACTGGATGTTTAATTTGCATTAAGGTATAGATTAATAAGTGCATTTGCGACTTCAGCGAACCTTTAATTGCATTTTATTAAAATTTATCCGTATTCACAGTACACATCATTGACAATATGAACTATTTACTTCAGCTGGTTGCCGAAATAGCACTCGGGGTTTTTTATCGATTGCGTATTTTTTAGATTATGCACTTGCGAATGGCCAGACGAAAACATAAAGATTTATGTGTAATTCTGGTGTGTTTTTCGTGTACTAGTTTTTCAAATAAAATATTTATGTGGTCCTCTTATCAATTGGATGCTTAATTTGCATTAAGATATAGTTTAATAAGTGCAATTGCGACTTCAGCGGTACTTTCATTTCATTTTATTATAATTTATCCGTATTCATGTTACACATCATTGACAATATGAACGATTTACTTCAGCTGGTTGCCGAAATAGCACTCTGGGTTTTTTTATCGATTGCGTATTTTTTAGATTATGCACTTGCGAATGGCCAGACGAAAACATAAAGCTTTAGGTGTAATTCTGGTGTGTATTCCGTGTACTTGTTTTTCAAATGAAATATTTATGTGGTCCTCTTATCAATTGGATGCTTAATTTGCATTAAGATATAGTTTAATAAGTGCAATTGCGACTTCAGCGGTACTTTCATTGCATTTTATTATAATTTATCCGTATTTATTTTACACATCATTGACAATATGAACGATTTACTTCAGCTGGTTGCCGAAATAGCACTCTGGGTTTTTTTATCGATTGCGTATTTTTTAGATTATGCACTTGCGAATGGCCAGACGAAAACATAAAGCTTTATGTCTAATTCTGGTGTGTTTTTCGTGTACTTGTTTTTCAAATGAAATATTTATGTGGTCCTCTTATCAATTGGATGCTTAATTTGCATTAAGATATAGTTTAATAAGTGCAATTGCGACTTCAGCGGTACTTTCATTGCATTTTATTATAATTTATCCGTATTCATGTTACACATCATTGACAATATGAACGATTTACTTCAGCTGGTTGCCGAAATAGCACTCTGGGTTTTTTTATCGATTGCGTATTTTTTAGATTATGCACTTGCGAATGGCCAGACGAAAACATAAAGCTTTAGGTGTAATTCTGGTGTGTATTCCGTGTACTTGTTTTTCAAATGAAATATTTATGTGGTCCTCTTATCAATTGGATGCTTAATTTGCATTAAGATATAGTTTAATAAGTGCAATTGCGACTTCAGCGGTACTTTCATTGCATTTTATTATAATTTATCCGTATTCATGTTACACATCATTGACAATATGAACAATTTACTTCAGCTGGTTGCCGAAATAGCACTCTGGGTTTTTTTATCGATTGCGTATTTTTTAGATTATGCACTTGCGAATGGCCAGACGAAAACATAAAGCTTTAGGTGTAATTCTGGTGTGTATTCCGTGTACTTGTTTTTCAAATGAAATATTTATGTGGTCCTCTTATCAATTGGATGCTTAATTTGCATTAAGATATAGTTTAATAAGTACAATTGCGACTTCAGCGGTACTTTCATTGCATTTTATTATAATTTATCCGTATTCATGTTACACATCATTGACAATATGAACGATTTACTTCAGCTGGTTGCCGAAATAGCACTCTGGGTTTTTTTTATCGATTGCGTATTTTTTAGATTATGCACTTGCGAATGGCCAGACGAAAACATAAAGCTTTAGGTGTAATTCTGGTGTGTATTCCGTGTACTTGTTTTTCAAATGAAATATTTATGTGGTCCTCTTATCAATTGGATGCTTAATTTGCATTAAGATATAGTTTAATAAGTGCAATTGCGACTTCAGCGGTACTTTCATTGCATTTTATTATAATTTATCCGTATTCATGTTACACATCATTGACAATATGAACGATTTACTTCAGCTGGTTGCCGAAATAGCACTCTGGGTTTTTTTATCGATTGCGTATTTTTTAGATTATGCACTTGCGAATGGCCAGACGAAAACATAAAGCTTTAGGTGTAATTCTGGTGTATTCCGTGTACTTGTTTTTCAAATGAAATATTTATGTGGTCCTCTTATCAATTGGATGCTTAATTTGCATTAAGATATAGTTTAATAAGTACAATTGCGACTTCAGCGGTACTTTCATTGCATTTTATTATAATTTATCCGTATTCATGTTACACATCATTGACAATATGAACGATTTACTTCAGCTGGTTGCCGAAATAGCACTCTGGGTTTTTTTATCGATTGCGTATTTTTTAGATTATGCACTTGCGAATGGCCAGACGAAAACATAAAGATTTATGTGTAATTCTGGTGTGTTTTTCGTGTACTAGTTTTTCAAATAAAATATTTATGTGGTCCTCTTATCAATTGGATGCTTAATTTGCATTAAGATATAGTTTAATAAGTGCAATTGCGACTTCAGCGGTACTTTCATTGCATTTTATTATAATTTATCCGTATTCATGTTACACATCATTGACAATATGAACGATTTACTTCAGCTGGTTGCCGAAATAGCACTCTGGTTTTTTTTATCGATTGCGTATTTTTTAGATTATGCACTTGCGAATGGCCAGACGAAAACATAAAGCTTTAGGTGTAATTCTGGTGTGTATTCCGTGTACTTGTTTTTCAAATGAAATATTTATGTGGTCCTCTTATCAATTGGATGCTTAATTTGCATTAAGATATAGTTTAATAAGTGCAATTGCGACTTCAACGGTACTTTCATTGCATTTTATTATAATTTATCCGTATTCATTTTACACATCATTGACAATATGAACGATTTACTTCAGCTGGTTGCCGAAATAGCACTCTGGGTTTTTTTATCGATTGCGTATTTTTTAGATTATGCACTTGCGAATGGCCAGACGAAAACATAAAGCTTTAGGTGTAATTCTGGTGTGTATTCCATGTAGTAGTATGGCAAAAGAAATATTTCTGTGGTCCTCTTATCAATTGGATGTTTAATTTGCATTAAGATATAGTTTAATAAGTGCAATTGCGACTTCAGCGGTACTTTCATTGCATTTTATTATAATTTATCCGTATTCATGTTACACATCATTGACAATATGAACGATTTACTTCAGCTGGTTGCCGAAATAGCACTCTGGGTTTTTTTATCGATTGCGTATTTTTTAGATTATGCACTTGCGAATGGCCAGACGAAAACATAAAGCTTTAGGTGTAATTCTGGTGTGTATTCCGTGTACTTGTTTTTCAAATGAAATATTTATGTGGTCCTCTTATCAATTGGATGCTTAATTTGCATTAAGATATAGTTTAATAAGTGCAATTGCGACTTCAGCGGTACTTTGATTGCATTTTATTATAATTTATCCGTATTCATGTTACACATCATTGACAATATGAACGATTTACTTCAGCTGGTTGCCGAAATAGCACTCTGGGTTTTTTTATCGATTGCGTATTTTTTAGATTATGCACTTGCGAATGGCCAGACGAAAACATAAAGCTTTAGGTGTAATTCTGGTGTGTATTCCGTGTACTTGTTTTTCAAATGAAATATTTATGTGGTCCTCTTATCAATTGGATGCTTAATTTGCATTAAGATATAGTTTAATAAGTACAATTGCGACTTCAGCGGTGCTTTCATTGCATTTTATTATAATTTATCCGTATTCATGTTACACATCATTGACAATATGAACGATTTACTTCAGCTGGTTGCCGAAATAGCACTCTGGGTTTTTTTTATCGATTGCGTATTTTTTAGATTATGCACTTGCGAATGGCCAGACGAAAACATAAAGCTTTAGGTGTAATTCTGGTGTGTATTCCGTGTACTTGTTTTTCAAATGAAATATTTATGTGGTCCTCTTATCAATTGGATGCTTAATTTGCATTAAGATATAGTTTAATAAGTACAATTGCGACTTCAGCGGTGCTTTCATTGCATTTTATTATAATTTATCCGTATTCATGGTACACTTCATTGACAATAGAACGATTTACTTCAGCTGGTTGCCGAAATAGCACTCTGGGTTTTTTATCGATTGCGTATTTTTTAGATTATGCACTTGCGAATGGCCAGACGAAAACATAAAGCTTTAGGTGTAATTCTGGTGTGTATTCCGTGTACTTGTTTTTCAAATGAAATATTTATGTGGTCCTCTTATCAATTGGATGCTTAATTTGCATTAAGATATAGTTTAATAAGTACAATTGCGACTTCAGCGGTGCTTTCATTGCATTTTATTATAATTTATCCGTATTCATGGTACACTTCATTAACAATAGAACGATTTACTTCAGCTGGTTGCCGAAATAGCACTCTGGGTTTTTTATCGATTGCGTATTTTTTAGATTATGCACTTGCGAATGGCCAGACGAAAACATAAAGCTTTATGTGTAAATCTGGTGGGTTTTCCGTGTACTAGTGTTGCAAAAGAAATATTTCTATACCCCTCCTAGAAATTGGATGCTGAATTTGCATTAAGATAGCGTTTAATAAGTGCATTTGCGACTTCAGCGGAGTTTCCATTGCATTTTATTATATTTTATCCGTATTCATGGCACACATCATTGACAATATGAACGATTTACTACAGCTGGCTGCCGAAATAGCGCTCTGAAATTTTTGTCGATTGTGTATTTTTTAGATTATGCACTTGCGAATGGCCAGACGAAAACATAAAACTTTATGTGTAATTCTAGTATGTTTTCCATGTAGTAGTATGGCAAAAGAAATATTTCTGTGGTCCTCTTATCAATTGGATGTTTAATTTGCATTAAGATATAGTTTAATAAGTGCATTTGCGACTTCAGCGGACCCTTCATTGCATTTTATTATATTTTATCCGCATTCATTGCACACATCATTGACAATATAAACGATTTTCTACAGCTGGCTGCCGAAATAGCACTCTGGGATTTTTATCGAGTGTGCATTTTTTAGATTATGCACTTGCGAATGGCCAGACGAAAACATAAAACTTTATGTGTAATTCTGGTATGTTTTCCGTGTACTAGTATTGAAAAAAAATTGTTTCTGTAATCCTCCTATGAATTGGATGTTTAATTTGCATTAAAATATAATTTAATAAGTGCACATTCGACTTCAGCGGACCCTTCATTGCATTTTATTATATTTTATCCGCATTCATTGCACACATTATTGACAATATAAACGATTTGCTACAGCTGGCTGCCGAAATAGCACTCTGGGATTTTTATCGAGTGTGCATATTTTAGATCATGCACTTGCGAATGGCCAGACGAAAACATAAAGCTTTATGTGTAATACTGGTGTGTTTTCCGTGTACTAGTTTTTCAAATGAAATATTTATGTGGTCCTCTTATAGATTGGATGCTTAATTTGCATTAAGATATAGTTTAATAAGTGCAATTGCGACTTCAGCGGTACTTTCATTGCATTTTATTATATTTTATCCGTATTCATGGCACACATCATTGGCAATATGAATGATTTACTACAGCTGGCTACCGAACTAGCACTCTGAGATTTTTATCGAGTGTGCATTTTTTAGATTATGCACTTGCGAATGGCCAGACGAAAACATAAAGCTGTATGTGTAATGCTGGTGTGTTTTCCGTGTACTAGTTTTTCATATGAAATATTTATGTGGTCCTCTTATCAACTGGATGTTTAATTTGTATTAAGGTATAGATTAATAAGTGCATTTGCGACTTCAGCGGACCTTTAATTGCATTTTATTAAAATTTATCCGTATTCATAGTACACATCATTGACAATATGAACTATTTACTTCAGCTGGTTGCCGAAATAGCACTCGGGGTTTTTTATCGATTGCGTATTTTTTAGATTATGCACTTGCGAATGGCCAGACGAAAACATAAAGCTTTAGGTGTAATTGTATGTTTTTCGTGTACTAGTTTTTCAAATGAAATATTTATGTGATCCTCTTATCAACTGGATGTTTAATTTGCATTAAGATATAGTTTAATAAGTGCATTTGCGACTTCAGCGGACTTTGCATTGCATTTTATTATATTTTATCCGCATTCATTGCACACATTATTGACAATATAAACGATTTACTACAGCTGGCTGCCGAAATAGCACTCTGGGATTTTTATCGAGTGTGCATTTTTTAGATTATGCACTTGCGAATGGCCAGACGAAAACATAAAGATTTAGGTGTAATTCTGGTGTGTATTCCGTGTACTTGTTTTTCAAATGAAATATTTATGTGGTCCTCTTATTAACTGGATGTTTAATTTGCATTAAGATATAGTTTAATAAGTGCAATTGCGACTTCAGCGGTACTTTCATTGCATTTTATTATAATTTATCCGTATTCATGTTACACATCATTGACAATATGAACGATTTACTTCAGCTGGTTGCCGAAATAGCACTCTGGGTTTTGTTATCGATTGCGTATTTTTTAGATTATGCACTTGCGAATGGCCAGACGAAAACATAAAGCTTTAGGTGTAATTCGGGTGTGTATTCCGTGTACTTGTTTTTCAAATGAAATATTTATGTGGTCCTCTTATCAATTGGATGCTTAATTTGCATTAAGATATAGTTTAATAAGTACAATTGCGACTTCAGCGGTGCTTTCATTGCATTTTATTATAATTTATCCGTATTCATGGTACACTTCATTGACAATAGAACGATTTACTTCAGCTGGTTGCCGAAATAGCACTCTGGGTTTTTTATAGATTGCGTATTTTTTAGATTATGCACTTGCGAATGGCCAGACGAAAACATAAAGCTTTATGTGTAAATCTGGTGGGTTTTCCGTGTACTAGTGTTGCAAAAGAAATATTTCTATACCCCTCCTAGCAATTGGATGCTGAATTTGCATTAAGATAGCGTTTAATAAGTGCATTTGCGACTTCAGCGGACCTTCCATTGCATTTTATTATATTTTATCCGTATTCATGGCACACATCATTGACAATATGAACGATTTACTACAGCTGGCTGCCGAAATAGCGCTCTGAAATTTTTGTCGATTGTGCATTTTTTAGATTATGCACTTGCGAATGGCCAGACGAAAACATAAAACTTTATGTGTAATTCTAGTATGTTTTCCATGTAGTAGTATGGCAAAAGAAATATTTCTCTGGTCCTCTTATCAATAGGATGTTTAATTTGCATTAAGATATAGTTTAATAAGTGCATTTGCGACTTCAGCGGACTGTGCATTGCATTTTATTATATTTTATCCGTATTCATGGTATACATCATTGACAATAAGAACGATTTACTACAGCTGGTTGCCGAAATAGCACTCTGGGATTTTTATCGTGTGTGTATTGTTTAGATTAAGCACTTCTGAATGGCCGGTCGAAAACATAAAACTTTATGTGTAATTCTGGTACGTTTTCCGTGTACTAGTATTGCAAAAAAATTGTTTCTATAATACTCCTATGAATTGGATGTTTAATTTGCATTAAGATATAGTTTAATAAGTGCATTTGCGACTTCAGCGGACCCTTCATTGCATTTTATTATATTTTATCCGCATTCATTGCACACATTATTGACAATATAAACGATTTTCTACAGCTGGCTGCCGAAATAGCACTCTGGGATTTTTATCGAGTGTGCATATTTTAGATCATGCACTTGCGAATGGCCAGACGAAAACATAAAGCTTTATGTGTAATACTGGTGTGTTTTCCGTGTACTAGTTTTTCAAATGAAATATTTATGTGGTCCTCTTATAGATTGGATGCTTGATTTGCATTAAGATATAGTTTAATAAGTGCATTTGCGACTTCAGCGGACCTTTAATTGCATTTTATTAAAATTTATCCGTATTCATAGTACACATCATTGACAATATGAACTATTTACTTCAGCTGGTTGCCGAAATAGCACTCGGGGTTTTTTATCGATTGCGTATTTTTTAGATTATGCACTTGCGAATGGCCAGACGAAAACATAAAGATTTATGTGTAATTCTGGTGTGTTTTTCGTGTACTAGTTTTTCAAATAAAATATTTATGTGGTCCTCTTATCAATTGGATGCTTAATTTGCATTAAGATATAGTTTAATAAGTGCAATTGCGACTTCAGCGGTACTTTCATTGCATTTTATTATAATTTATCCGTATTCATGTTACACATCATTGACAATATGAACGATTTACTTCAGCTGGTTGCCGAAATAGCACTCTGGGTTTTTTTATCGATTGCGTATTTTTTAGATTATGCACTTGCGAATGGCCAGACGAAAACATAAAGCTTTAGGTGTAATTCTGGTGTGTATTCCGTGTAATTGTTTTTCAAATGAAATATTTATGTGGTCCTCTTATCAATTGGATGCTTAATTTGCATTAAGATATAGTTTAATAAGTACAATTGCGACTTCAGCGGTGCTTTCATTGCATTTTATTATAATTTATCCGTATTCATGGTACACTTCATTGACAATAGAACGATTTACTTCAGCTGGTTGCCGAAATAGCACTCTGGGTTTTTTATCGATTGCGTATTTTTTAGATTATGCACTTGCGAATGGCCAGACGAAAACATAAAGCTTTATGTTTAAATCTGGTGGGTTTTCCGTGTACTAGTGTTGCAAAAGAAATATTTCTATACCCCTCCTAGCAATTGGATGCTGAATTTGCATTAAGATAGCGTTTAATAAGTGCACTTGCAACTTCAGCGGACTTTCCATTGCATTTTATTATATTTTATCCGTATTCATGGCACACATCATTGACAATATGAACGATTTACTACAGCTGGCTGCCGAAATAGCGCTCTGAAATTTTTGTCGATTGTGTATTTTTTAGATTATGCACTTGCGAATGGCCAGACGAAAACATAAAACTTTATGTGTAATTCTAGTATGTTTTCCATGTAGTAGTATGGCAAAAGAAATATTTCTGTGGTCCTTTTATCAATTGGATGTTTAATTTGCATTAAGATATAGTTTAATAAGTGCATTTGCGACTTCAGCGGACTTTGCATTGCATTTTATTATATTTTATCCGTATTCATGGTATACATCATTGACAATAAGAACGATTTACTACAGCTGGTTGCCGAAATAGCACTCTGGGATTTTTATCGTGTGTGTATTGTTTAGATTAAGCACTTCTGAATGGCCGGTTGAAAACATAAAAC